>MJUU01037030.1:0-48533 GCA_002080025.1 Modiolus philippinarum | reverse complement strand
TACAAGCTATAGGTCAATGATATTTGGTATATAGCTTGGTCTTGGTTAGTACATGTCAGTCTGCCATATGGCTTTTGACCTTGACCTCAATTTCACGGACCAGTGACCAGGTTAAGTTTTTTTGCTTAAGTCTGTTTCTCAATAACTACAAGCCATAGGTCAATGATATTTGGTATGCAGCTTGGTTTTGGTTAGTACATGTCAGTCTGCCATGGCTTTTGACCTTGACCTCAATTTCATGGTCTAGTGAACAAAGTTGAGTGTTTCTGATTAGAATAGTTTCTTAATTACTGTAAGTGGAATGGTAATAATATTTGGCTTGTAGGTTGTTCTTTAGTAGTACATGACTGTTTTAGCGACAAGCAGGGACGGGCGAGTAATCTATTAGGGTCCACTCTTGTCTAAATATGTGAAATCTTTATTTTTCATCGGATTTCGATGGGATTTTTTTCTTTGAATTTCTATGGATGTAAAGTTTTAGCTAATAGTACATATTACGTTTTTTTCATCAGTAAGTGCTCAAAAGGGTTGAATTTTTCCCTATTTTGTTTCTAGCTAATAACTGTGTCAAGCTTCTTTTTGTGTCCATCTAACTATTGTGTCAAGCTCTTTACTGTGTCCACATTCACTTTAAACTACTTTTGTTGAAATTTCAGTGGTCGACATGCTGCGGTCGTATCATGCTGCGCTCGGCGTAGCCCCTTATTTACCTTGGATTCATCTTGTTGTAAGGTTACAGTATTAAATCAACAGATTTAGTGTATTTCTTACCGTTTTTAGCTCACCTGGCTATGCCAGGGTGAGCTTTTGCCATCACTTTGCGTCCGTCGTCCGTCCGTCCGTCCGTAAACTTTTATTCAAAGATCTTCTCTGAAACCACTGGGCCAATTGAAACCAAACTTGGCCACAATAGTCCTAGGGTGGTCCCCTTTAAAAATTGTGTCGCTCAGGTCTGTACGTCATCCAAGATGGCCGCCAGCTGGACCAAAATTTAACACTGGACCCTATGGAAAAAACATTTCAAATTCTTTTTCTTTGAAACTACTGGGCCAATTGGAACCAAACTTGGCCACAATAGTCCTTGGGTGGTCCCTTACAGAAAAGGTGTTTTTTAGGCCCGCCCGATTTCCAAGATGGCCGCCAGCGGGAAACATAGTTTTAACATTGGAGCCTATGGGAAAACACTTTCAAAGATCTTCTCTGAAACTACTGGGCCAATTGAAACCAAACTTGGCCACAATAGTCCTTAGGTGGTCCTTTGCAAAAAATATGTTTTTCAGGTCAGCGCGATATTCAAGATAGCCGCCAGGGGGAAACATAGTTTTAACATTGGACCTATGGGAAAATACTTTCAAAGATCTTCTCTGAAACTACTGAGCCAATTGGAACCATACTTGACCACAATAGTCCTTAGGTGGTCCCTTGCAAAAAAGGTGTTTTTCAGGATCGCACTATATCCAACATGGCCGCCAGTGGGGAACATAGTTTTAACATTGGACCCTATGGGAAAACACTTTCAAAGATCTTCTCCTCTGAATGTACTGAGACAATTGGAACAAAACTTGGCCGCAATAGTCATTGAGTGGTCCCTTGCAAAAAGGTGTTTTTCAGGTCAGCGCGATATCCAATATGGCAGCCAACGGGGAACTTAGTGTTTCCCATGGGGTACAATGTTAAACTAACAGAGGTCTTCTCCGCTTTAACTAATTAGGGATATTGGATTTATAGTTTAATTATATATAAGGGCTCTTTAACATAAAATGTCTATGTTAATCAAGGGCCAGGTGAGCGGAACAGGCTCTTGAGAGCCTCTTGTGGACCTGTTAGGTTCAAAGGGGCCAAAATTGCAATTTTAAAAAAAAAATGTAAAATCTGTATTTGACCTCGGATTTAAATGGGATTTTTTTCTTTGGATTCCTCTTGTTGTAAGCTTTTGGTGGAAAATCAACAGATATTACGTATCTCTTACTGTTTCTGAGCTAAAAGGGATCAAAGGGGCCAAAATATGTTCCCTAGGCCTACTTTGTGTCCAGCTGATTACTGTGTCAAGCTCTTTACTGTGTCCACATTAACTTTAAAATACACTTGCTCAAATATCACTGGTCGAAATGCTGCGCTCGGCGTAGCCCTTTATTACATTTTCGTCTTCCCTCAATCCACTTAAGCAAATTCAACCAAACTGTATAGGTATTATGTATGGAAAGTCCTTTACAAAGAGTGCTCATTTCACTCCAATCCGATAAAACATGGCCGCTAGCGTTGAACTTGTTTCAAGTAGGACCGTATGGGGAAAATCACATTTTAAGCTCACCTGACCCAAAGGGTCAGTGTTAGCTATTGCCATCACTTGACGTCCGTCGTCCGTCCGTTAAACTTTTCACATTTTCATCTCCTCTGAAATTACTGAAGCAAATTCAATCAAACTTTACAGGAATGATGTATGGAAGGTCCTTTACAAAGGCTGCTCTTTTCCTTCCGATCCGACAAAAACATGGCCGCAAGCGCGGAACTTTGGACTCTATGGGAAAAATCACATTTTCACCTTCTGCTCTGAAACCACAGAAGCAAATTCAACCAAACTTTAAAGGAATGATGAACTAAAAGTCCTTAACGAAGGTTGCACATTTGTTTCTTATATGATTAAAAACCTGGCCGTCAGCGCAGAACTTAGGTTTAACATTAGACTCTATGGAAAAAATCTCATTTTCATTTTCTGCTCTGAAACGGCTGAAGCAAATTCAACCAAACTTTACAGGAATGAATGATGTACTGAATGTCCTAAACATCAGATATTGCTTATTTCCTTCCGGTCCCACAAAAACATGGCCGCCAGCACGGAACATGGTTTAACATTGGACCCTATATGGGAAAATCACATTTACATCTTCTCCTTTGAAACCACTTCACCAAATTCAACCAGACTTTACAGGAATGATGTATGGAAGGTACTTTATGAAGATTGCTCATTTCTTTACGATCCAATAAAACATGGCCGTCAGCAGGGAACTTAGGTTTAACATTGGACCCTATGGGAAAATCACATTTTCATCTTCTGTTCTGAAACAGCTGAAGCAAATTCAACTAAACTTGACATGAATGATGTACTAAAGGTCCATAATAAAGATTGCTCATTTCCTTCCGATCCGACAAAAAAACATGGCCGCCAGCTATAGGAAAATCACATTTTCATCTTCTCTTAAACCACTGAAGCAAATTCAACCAAACTTTACAGGAATGATGTACTAAAAGTCCAAAACAAAGATTGCTCATTTTGTTCCGATCAGAGAAAAAACATGGCCGCCAGCACGGAACATAGTTTAACATTGGACCCTATGGGAAAAACACATTTTCATCTTCTCTTCTGAAACCACCGAAGCAATTTCAATCAAACTTTACAGAAATGATCTACTAAATGTCCTTAACAAAGATTACTCATTTCGCTCCAATCGAATAAAAAGACTTGGCCGCCAGCAGGGAACATAACTTAACATTGGACCCTATGGGACAATCACATTTTCATATTCTCCTCTGAAACCATTATGACAAATTCAACGAAAACTTTACAGGAATAATGTACTAAAGGTCCTGTACAAAGATTGCTTATTTTGTTCTTTCCGACAAAAAACATGGCTGACAGCATGGAACTTAGGTTTAACATTGGACCCTATGCGAAAAATCTCATCTTCATCTTTTCCTCTGAAATCACTGAAGCAAATTCAACCAAACTTTACTCGAATTATGTACTAAAAGTCCTTAACAAAGATTGCTAATTTCATTCAGATCTGATAAGAAAAAAACACGGCAGCCAGCACGAATCTTAGGTTTTACATTGGACCCTATTTGAAAATCATATTTTCATGTTCTCCTCTGAAGCAAATTCAACCAAACTTTCAGGAATGATATACTAAATGTCCCTTACAAATAATGCAAATTTTTATTTCAATCCGACAAAAACATGGCCGCCAGCGCGGAACTTAAGTTTAACATTGATCAATATGGGGAAAGTCACATTTCAATCTTCATCTCTGAAACTGCTGAATCAAATTCAACCAAACTTTACAGGAATGATGTTCGGAAGGTACTTTACAAAATTTGCTCATTTCATTTCGATCCGGCAAAAACATAACAACCAGCGCAGAACATAGTTGAACATCGTAGCCCGGTATGTGAAAACCATACTTTTCATTATTTTCTCTGAAACTATTCAAGCAAATTTAACTAATCTAACTAAACCGTGTTGGAATGATGTATTGAAGGTCCTTTACAAAGATTACTCATTTCAATAGGGTCAAACAAAAACACTTGTGCCAATGGAGAACATAGCTTAACATTGGACCTCATTTGTAAAATAAATTTTTTTTGGTCATGCATGGCATTGAAGCATTTTGTCAGTTGAGCGATACAGGCTCAGTCTCTGAGCCTTTAGTTTATTTTAGCCTGAAATCACTGAAGGAAATTTAACCAACAGGAATGATGTACTAAAGGTCCTTTTCAAAGATTGGTCATTCCTTTATGATCGATAAAAACATGGCCGCAAGCATGGAACATAGTTTAACATTGGACCCTATAGGAAAAAATCTCATTTTCATCTCCTCTGAACACATTGAAGCCAATTTAACCAAACTTCATAGGAATGATGCATGGAAGGTCCTTAACAAAGATTACTCTTTCTTTTTGGTTTGATTAAAAACACGACTACCAGAACAGAACATTTGGACCCTATGGGAAAATCACATTTTATTAGTTCAAAGGGTCAGTGTGAGCTATTGCCCTCACTTGGCGTCCGTCCTTTAAACTTTCACATTTTCATCAACTTTCCTAAAAGCACCGAAATGATTCGACTAAACTTTAGAAGAATGATGTATGAAAGGTCCTTTACAAAGATTGCTCATTTTGTCCTGATCCTACAAAAACATGGCCGCCAGCACGGAATTTAGGTTTACCATTGGACCCTATGGGAAAAAAAAATCACATATTCATCTTCTGCTCTGAAACCAGTAAAACAAATTCAACCAAAGTTTACAGGAATGATGAATGGAAGATCATTTACCAAGATTGCTCATATCGTTTCGATCCGACAAAAACATGGCCACCAGCGCGGAGCTTAGGTTTAACATTGGACCCTTCGGGGAAAATCACATTTTCATCTTCTGTGAAACAATTGAAGAAAATTCGACCAAACTTGACATGAATGCTTTAAGGGCGGTCCTTTACATAGATTGTTCATTTCTTTTTGTTTAATGAAAACAAAAAACAAAAAAAAATGCCTGCCATGGTAGAACTTGGGTTTAACATTGGACCCTATAGGTAAAATCAAATTTTCATCTCTGAAACCATTGAAGCAATGTCAACCAAACTTCACAGTTATGATGCATGGAACACTGTGTCCAATCGAGTACGGCAACGGTTGTTCGGTATCTACTAACTTCCTGTTTTCACAAAGATTTTGAAAACCCCCTTACCAAATATTTTGATTAATGATATACACACTGTGTAAACGGTGTCCTCTATAAAATGTGCCATTGTGTTCTTTGTTAGAAATTAAGAAGGCACAGTACACCATATAATATAGTGTCCTTAGTGAAAATGTGCCTTCCTGTTCCCTAAAATCCAGGTAACAAAGAACACGAAGGCACATTTGATTTTATAGAGGACACCGCTATTATCGAGAAGGCACAGTACACCGTTTACATAGTGTGATATATATATTGGTTTATTAAAAATCGAATATGAAGTAAAATTAGATCATTTTTTTATATTCTAAAATAAAGGAATAACCTCAAACTAAAACGGAAATAGTACGTGTATGGTATTTGTTTACTGATTACTTTGTACCAAACATGTACACTCATTTTAATTCTGTAATTACATTTTTTGAAAGCAAATAATTGAATCTTTTTTCTTGCATTGTTTGGATGAACATTAAATGTGTTAAATTCTGAATGCAAGATGCGCATTTGCATATTTTTAATCTCTTAAAAATAAGTAGTTACAAAACAACCGTTGCCGTACCCGGTTGGACACAGTGTGGAAGGTCTTTTATAAAGATTGCTCCTTTCGTTTCAATCTGATCAAAAACATGGTTGTCAGCACAAAAAATATTTATACCCCCCGCTTAGTTTAGGGGGTATATAGGAATCACCCTGTTTGTCTGTCTGTCTGTCCGTCCGTCTGTCCACACTTCTTGTAAGCGCATTTCCTCTTTAACTACTTGAAGGATTTTGATGAAACTTTACACAAAGAAAGGACACTATATGGACATATGCATGAGGGAATATGATTAGTGTCCGAAACCAGGAAGGGGAGATAATTCGACTTGGTCTTTTCATCGATTCCATCTGCACAGATTGCCTCGTAAGTGCAACTCTTAAACCACTTGAAGGATTTTTATGAAACTTCACATGAAGGAAGGACACTATATGGAGATGTTCATGAAAGAATATGATTTTTGTCCAAAAACAGGAAGGGGAGATAATTCGGCTTTTGACTTTTCGTTGATTTCATCGTTACATATTACCTTGTAAGCGTATCTCCTCTTAAACCACCTTAAGAATTTTATGAATCTTTATACCAAGGAAGGATACTATAAAGAGATGTTCTTGAAGAAATATTATTATTTTTTGAAACCTAGAAGGGGAGATAATTTGACTTTGATTTTTTATACGACCGCAAAAATTTTGCGGTCGTATTATGGTATGACGCAGTCGTCTGCGACGGCGTTTGTGGGCGGATTGTTATCAAATTTTAGTATGATGCTTCTTGGCACATGCATAAGCCCAGGTTTTAATTTCGCATTTCTTGTCCTGCCCGTTTCAGAAAAGGGGTTAAGTATTTTCGTATCTGCGGACAGCATAACTTGAGTGTACGGATCATTTTCAAATTTTATTATGATGTTTCTTGGCACATGCTTAGCCCTGGATTTTAATTTCGCGTTCCTTGCTCCACCCATTTCAGAAAAAGGGGTTAAATTAGGTATTTTCGTGTCTATGGAAAACATAACTCTGGTTCTAGCTGACGGATTGTTTTCAAATTTTAGTATGATGTTTCTTGGAACATTCCTGAGCACTGTTTTTTTTTTCCTTTAGATTATGGCTCCACCCATTTCAGAATTAAGGGCCAAAAGGGTTGAACTGGGTGTTCTCACAAATTTGACTGTAGATTGTTTAGTATTTATCAGATTTTGATGGCGTTTCTTCCAGTGTACTCCTTAGAAAATTTCCAATCTTTAGTTTGCCAACGGATTGGCATTTGCGCATGGCATATAATTTTCACCAGATAAATGGGGCCCCAAAGGGGCGAATTTCAAAAATTTTAATTTATTTTTTTTTTGGTTCGATTTTGATGCAGTTTTTGCAATGGATTCCTTATGAAAAATCAACATAGACCTGCAACATCAGATTTTATATAACTTGTTTCCTTTCCAAGCTATGAGGGGGCCGAAACGGGGACAAAATAATAAAGATGTGGGTTATTTAAATTTTTATTTTTCATCTGATTTCAATGGGATTTTTTCCTAAGATTCCTTTCATTGTAGGCTTTCAGCAGTATGTCAACAGATTTGGCGTAGTTCTTACTGTTTATGAGCTATAAGTGGTCAAAGGAGCCCAAAATGCAATTTTAAAACGACCGCAAAAATTTTGGATTGGTTTTTGTTATTGTGGCCCCGCCCGTTTTTAAAAAGGGGCTAAAAAGGGACAAATTGGGTGTTTTCATATATTGGGCTGTAGAATCTTTATTATTTATCGGAATTTGATGGTGTAACGGATTTCATGTCGGATGCACCGTTCACGAGATAAATGGGACCCAAAAAGGGTGAATCTCAAAAATTTAAATTTCTAAATTGTGTCCGATTTTGATGAAGTTTTTTTCAGTTGGTTCCTTATGAAAAATTAACATAGCGCATAACCATCGGATTTTTGATAACTTGTTTCCTTTCGGAGCAATGGGGGGCAAAATTGCAAATGTGCATATCACCTAAAATTTTTATTTTTTATCGGATTTCGATGGGATTTTTTTTTCTTTGGATTATTCTTGTTATAAGCTTTCAGTAAAATGTCAACAGATTTGGCATATCTCTTACCGTTTCTGGGATATAAGTGGTCAAAGGGGCCAAAATTGCAATTTTTCAAGATATGTAAAATCTTTATTTTTCATCAGATTTTGATGTGATTTTTTTTTCTTCAGATTCCTCTTGTTGTAAGCACTGAGATATAAGTGGTCAAAGGGGCCGAAATCTAAATTTTTCAAAATATATAAAATCTTTATTTTTAATCGCATTTCGTTGGGAATTTTTTTCTTTGGATTCATTTTGATGTAAGCTGTCAGTAGTATGTCAATAGATTTAGCATAAATTCTATAGTATAGCTTTCAGGGATCTAAAGGTCTAATTTTATGTTCCCTAGTTTGTGTCCAGCTAATTACTGTGTCAAGCTATTTTTCTGCCCATCTAGATACTGTGACAAGCTCTTTACTGTGTCCACATTCACTTTAAATTACACTTGTTCCAATTTTCAGTGGTCGACATGCTGCGGTCGTATTATCCTACGATCGGCGTAGCCCTTTATTAGAAATATGTAAAATCTGTATTTTACATCAGATTTTGATGGAATTTTTTTCTTTGGATTCCTCCCATTGTAAGCTTTCAGCAATATGACAACGGATTTGGTGTAGTTCTTATCATTCCCGAGCTATAAGGGTTCAAAGGGGCCAAAATTGCAATTGTAAGAAATATGTGAAATCTTTATTTTTCATCAGATTTTGATGGAATTTTTCTCTTTGGATTATTCTCATTGTAAGCTTTCAGAAGAATAGCAATAGATTTTGCATTGCTCTTATGGTTTCCAAGCTATAAGGGGTAAAAGGGACCAAATTGCAATATTTCAAAATATGTGAAATCTTTATTTTTCATCAATTTCAATCCGAGTTTCTTTTGATTGCCAACAGATTTTGCGAAGCTCTTACGATATCCTATTAATAAGGGATTAAAAGGGCTAATTTTTGTGATCACTAGTTTGTGTCCAGCTAATTAATATGTCAATGTCCTTATTGTGTCCTGCAAATTGCTTTGTCCACATTCATTTTAGTTTACACTTGTTCAAATTTCAGTGGTCGACATGCTGCAGTCGTATCATGCTGCGCTCAGCGGAGCCCTTTATTATTGATTCCTTCTGCAATTTTTTTTTTTTTGGACTGTGACAATTAAAAAAAATGATTCAAAGGATACCCGGTAGATATTGTGAAACAAAGCTGTGGGAGAGAAACACCGTTTTCATTGAAATCCTCTTGAGAAGTTTTTTCAAAGTGTTGAAACGAAATTTCTCTAAAGCTTATGATTTTTGTGAAAAATGTCAAAGAGGCCAAATAATGGTGAAATATATTTTGTCTGATTTCGACAGAAAAGTTATTTCTTTAGGATTATATCATTGTATCCATTCTCATATTGTATCCACACTCATACTGTGTCACATCTATAGTGTGTCCACACGCACCCAAATTTGCACTTACCATATTGATTCAGGGTTCCATGAGCGGGGGGGGGTACAGGCGCGGATTCAGGGAATTTGAAAAGGGGGGTTCCAAAATAGAATGGAAAGGAAAGTTTGCGCAAAAGTTTTGGGGGTAATCCTTAGTAAAACATCAGGATATTAATTAAAAATTACATCGTTGTCCGAAAAAGGGGTTCCAACCCCTGGAACCCCCCCTTGGATACGCCAATGGGGTATATCTGGTTGCCATTCGGCGACAGCTCTGGTTTAATATTGGAACCTATCGGAAAATCACAATTTAATCACTTGGCGTCCGTCGTCCGTGCGTTAAAATATTCACAATTTCGTCAATTCCTCTGAAACCGCTGAAGCATTTTCAACTAAACTTTACAGGAGTGATGTAATGAAGGCCTTTTACTAACTTTTCTCATTTTGTTCAGATCCGACAAAAACATAGTCGTCAGTGGGGAACTTGGGTTTAACATTGGACCATATGCACATTTTCATCTTTTGCTCTGAAACCAATGAAGCAAATTCAACCAAACTTTACAGGAATAATATATGAAAGGTCCTTTACCAATCTCTTTGATCCAACAAATATATGGCCGCCAGCGTGAAAGTTAGGTTTAACATTGGGCCCTTTTGGAAAAATCACATTTTCATCTTCTCTGAAACCACTAGAGCAAATTTAAGTAAACTTTACAGGACAGATGTACTAAAGGTCCTTTACCATGATTGCTAATTTCGTTCTGATCCGACAAAACATGGCCGCCAGCACGGAACTTAGGTTTAACATAGATCCATAGGGAAAAACATCTTTTTTGTCATCGGCATAGACATGTCTGATATAAGTGCATTTTGCCAAAATGAGCCTGTAGCCCTGAGCCTGTAGTTTTGATTAATGACAAAAATATCAGTTGTTGAATTAAGTAATACTTATATGAAATATCGACCATCAGGGTCAATTATACACTATTAGTCCGGACTAAATCTACAGATTTTAAGGCAGGAATTTTCTATTACGCTGACAAATTTTAAATATTTCATACTTATTATGTTAATTTAATTAAAAATACCAGTTGCTGAATGTTCAGAAATAGGCCAAATCAGTGGAAGGATACACATTGCAGAATTTCAAATATACTACTAAAAAGCGATTTGCTGTCATATTGACAACATTCCTCTTGTCTCATATGAGCTAGTTCGTCTCACGAAATCGTAGAAGTTGCAGGGACTATTGGAGTACTCCCAGCTTCCACGTCAAGATTTTGTAATTATACAGGAGTTGACTCGCACTCTCCATGAAAAATTTGTCTATTTGATCCCTTTTTGTCTAGCCTGCGACGAATGTCGCGAAGGCGAGGCATAGCGACCATAAATTCCGTCGTCGTCGTCGTCGTCGTCGTCGTCGTCGTAAACATTTAGTAAACCTTAATGTTAAACTTTTTTTGAACTTCAATAACTTTCTCAAATCATGCTCAATATCAATGAAATGTGGGCACAATATTCAGTACAACTTCAATATAGTATCCCAATTTCATTTTTGAAAAAAAAAATAATTCCAATTTTTCAGTATTTTGCCATTAGTTGCACTTAGTTTTTTCGATAATTTTTTTTTTTTTTTTGGTTTGGATTTTACCATATCACAGCACCTACATGCCATAGACAGATGATAATTGGTAAGTGGTTACATCTTTAGTAGTAACCAATATCTATACCAGAATTAGGTCACTTTGACCTATATTTTTGGCATCAATGAATTTGGCTAAATTTTCATCGCAGGTCCATATATCAACAATGTTTAAACAAAATTGGGATAAAGGAATTTGATTTTGATGTAGAATTGTTGCATATAGTCTGTAGATGCACAATAAGCTTTTGGAATTTTATTCCGGTTCCAACTTTAGTAAATTTCCTGAAAATGTCCAAGACTAGCAATTTTTGAAATTTTTGCATACAATCAAACATTTTAGCCATTTTTTCCTATGAGACATTATTCTGAAAACTAAATTAAAAAAAATATGGTTCCGATTTTGGTGAATTTCCTGAAATTCTCACAGACCAGCAATTTATGGGAATTCTTGTCAAAAACCATGATTTTTGAATGAATTTTAGTGAAAGCAAATATTTTCATTGTTTGGATTCCAATTTTGGTAAATTTCCTGAAACTCTCAAAAACAAGTTGTTTCTCGCGATTCTACTTAGCAACCACATCTTGATATATGCCAAATAATAATGACAATGGAGTGAGCAGGCGAGACACTAGGTTCGGCGGAACCTTTACGAATTATTTAAGCTCACCTCACCCAAAGGTTCAGTGTAAGCTAATGCCATCACTTGTTGTCCGTCCATGGTCTGTTACCGTATCACATTTTCATCTTCTCCTCTGAATTGAACGGCTGAAGCAAATTCAACCTAACTTTGCAGAAATGATGTATGAAAGGTACTTTACCAAAAGTGCTCATTTCGTTCCGATTCGATAAAAACAATGCCACAAGCGCGGAATTAAGGTTTAACATTGGACCCTACGAGAAAATTCTTATTTTCATTTTCTCTCAAACCACTGGGGCAAATTCAACCAAACTCTACAGTAATGGTGTACCTAAACTCCTTTACACAATGTCTTTTCTATTCGACTAGAAACATGGCTGCAAGCTCATAACTTAATTAGGTTAAACATTGGAGCCAATGGAAATCACATTTTCATTTTCTGCGCTGAAGCAAGTTCATCCAAACTTTTCAGGAATGATGTGCAGTAGGTCTTTTACAAAGATTGCTTATTGCAATCTGATCTGACAAAACATGGCCGCCAGGACGGAAAATAGTTTAAAATGGGAAAATCACACTTCATCTTCTCTTCTAAAACCACAGAAGTAAATTCGACCAAACTTTACAGGAATGATGTATGGAGGGTCCTTTACAAAGATTGCCAATATCGATTTGATCTGACAAAAAAGCTTAGATTTAACGTTGGGCCCTGTGGGAAAAAATCACATTTTCATTCTCCCTGAAACCACTGAAGCAAATCCAACCAAACTCTACAGGAATGATGCATGGAATCTTTTACCAAGATTGCTCATTTCGTTCCAATCCGACTAGCGAAAATCTCATTTTGATGATCCAGTGAGGTCAGTTCAACCAAACTGTAGCTTAACATTAGACCCTAAGGGAAAAAATGTTTGGTCATTAGCATACACATGGCTTATATTAGAAGTATTTTGTCAGGTGAGCGATTCAGGCTCAGTCCCTGAGCCTTTAGTTGGTCATGAGTATTGCATGGCATGGAAGCATTTTGTCATGTAAGCGATACATACAGGCTCTGTCTTTAAATTCAAATTATTATCTCGGTCACTCAGAGCATGGTAGAATTATCTTACTTTACAAAAACTTAACTGTACATCCACATCATACAATGGTTTACAAAGAGTATATAATACCGAATAAGCGTTATACAACGGATATAATTTATTTTTATACGTTCGGCGTTCGTTTGCGTTATACGGTGTAGTGTAAGAGGGGCTTAATATGATACATGTTAACAATATAGTCCATCTTTTTAAGGGATGAACTTTTACATATGCATGTATATCTTTTATGGTAGGTCATCATTCATGCAAAATTGGGTCAGTTTGACCTAAATATTTTTCTGCTTGATTTACTTACCTTGTATATGCGTTCATCTCGGGTAGACCAGCATCTGTGCGAAAATTAGGTCACTCACATCTACATTTTCCGCTTGATTGACTTACATTTAAATCTATGCCTATCGGTCCCTCTGTATGATACTCAGGCGTGATATGATCATCTAGATGTAAACCCTTAAAGATATTTAATAAATAGTCAAAAATAAATGACAACTTTTAAAAATGTATTATGAGAATTTGAACTTTTCATACATGAACCAAATATATATCTTCATCAATTTGTCACGAGCCCTTTATCGGCGATAGTTGAAGGGGCTTTAGATTTGAGCTAGGTCAGTCTGTCCGTCTCCATCCACCAGTCCTGCATTAGTTTTCCGCACCTTTTCTAAATCATCGTAGGTATTGATTTAATTTTTGGTATGAGCCTACCTCAATGGAATGTGTTTCAGATCAACTTTGAGTTTAGTTCCGGTAAACTGGCTTTTAACGGAGTTATGGACCTCAGACTTTAGTAAATACACTGAAACCTGTCCAAACCGAACCCCTCTGGGACTGAAGATTTTGTTTGGATTGGACAGGTTTTTTGGTTTAAACAGGTCCAAAATACATAGAAATTGATACAAAGTGTCTTTACATTATGTTTGGTTTATACAGGTCTTCAGATTAGGCAGGATTCGGTTTAGACAGGTTTCACTGTATCACTTTTTCCAAATTTTAGGGGTCAGTGTGAGCTATTGCATGCCATCACTTGGCGTCAGTCATCCATCCGTCCACTCCGTTAGCTTTTCACATATTCATCAACTGTTCTGAAACCATTGAAGCAAATTCAACTTAACATTACAGGAATAATGTAAGGAAGGTCCTTACGAAGACAGCTCGTTTCGTTAAAACAAAGACCTGTATTTAGCTCTTAGAGGAAAAACACTATTTTTATCAACTCCTCTAAAATCACTCAAGTGAATTCAACAAAACTTAATAGAAATGATGTATGGAAAGTCCTTTTTAATGATTGCTCATTCCGTTCCCATCCGACAAAACACATGGCCGCCAGGGTTGAACTTGTGTTTAACATCGGCTCTCAGGTGAAAAATCATATTTTCATCTTCTCCTCTGATCGTCACGATCCGATAAAAACATGGCCACTAGCGCGAAATATTGTTAAATCATGATACCCTATGGAAAAATCACATTTTCATCTTTCTTCTGAAACCACTGAAGCAAATTCAACCAAACTTTAAAGGAGTAATATGATTGCTCATTTCGATCCGATCCGACACAAAACAAGTGATCGTTTGTAGTATTTCGTTTGGTGAAAAGGTAATTTCCTCAAAAATAAATATTAGAATATATACATTTTTTAATATTAATCATTTTTAATATTATTTTTTATATCAAAAATCATTTCCAATATTTTAAAAAAAAATACTTTTTTTAATATAAGAAATAGGGAATGAATTGCCCAACTGCTTATCAAAAAGATATTGTAGGTTTTTTTTCAACTACATCGATCATACATCATGTTGATTCTTGGTGTGGTAGATTGGTCATGCAACATTACACCAAAAATCAACCCGTTTTTTTTTTTTTTTTTTTTTTTTTNTTTTTTTTTGGTAAGGGACAAAAAGTCTTTCTAGTGGATTCAGGGTTTCGAGCTCTACAATATAACTAAATACCGAAGTTACTGTGAATGGTCCGTGTAACACTTAGCAATTCAAAATTCTAAAACTTTTTAAAATTTTAATACTTTAAAAGTTTGACCAAAAATCTAAAATATCAAATTTTCAAGATGAACAAAAATTTTTAAATTTTGAAAATTTAACCAAAGTATTAACATTTCAAAATTGTTTAAACTTTTAAATTTTTGGACATTTGATCAAGCTTCGAAATTTGTAAACTGAACTTTTATTTTTGATTATTTCGCTTTTTAAAAGTTTCGAATTTTCGATTTTTGACTAAAGATACAAAACTTCTCAAAATCGCTAGTTCATGCCAGCTAATGTTGTCAATAATCTACAGACCAGCTTTTTCACTTACATGTAAAGAATATTTCAGTTTTAACCTTGAATTAAATTAGACGGGAGGGCTAGGGGACACTGAATAGGGAGACTAATTTACATTTGTTTGTTCTTTTGTTTTTTTAATAAACTATAATGCATCTAGCTTTAAAATATATACATCTTTGTGTCCCCTACCTCTGTGTAGATTGTATTTTATTCAACGATAATGTTTCTAGTTTTAAAATGTATAGTACATGAAGGTTGGTTCAAATTGAAATAAGCGGGATTGACGATAAACGAGCTGGAAACGGGTTCTTTGCAAAAAATTGCATGTGAAAATGGGAAAAGATGTCCACCGTGAAGCGGGAATCGTTCAGATGAAGCCTGTGAAACGGGAAAAAGCGGCCTCTTTAAGAGTCTTTGGAAAATATTTTCCAGCCCCTGGAAGCGGAAAGTGAAAATTGAAGAGAAAAATTGAATGGATTTCGTTGAAGGGACCCCATTGAGACCCCTAAGATAATAACACCACTGACGCCATTTTTTTCTTTCGGGAGGCATTATCCCCGTAATAAGGGTTATTCTGTAGGGATATAATTAAATCCAAATTAGACGGCAAAATGGTAATGGAACAACACTACTGGTTATCAATATATAGAATATAAATAATATTTCAGTTATACCATTGACTTCAGTTAGATGTGAGGGGTGGGCTATCTACACCATTGACATCAATTCGTACCTTTGAGTGGTGGCAGAAACCCGGGACGGTCACCGTGAGCAAAGTGGACGAGAATTAAGCATAGTAGAGCAGTGAAGCATGCGACGGATACGTGGGAAATCTCAAGTAAAGAAGAAAGTAGTTGTAGCTAAAAAGATACCACAGATTGCAATTTTCTGTTTTTTCTTAAATAATAAGAAAATTCCAAATTAAAATTGCATGTTAAGAGTTTTGTTTCCATACTACCCATATCCATATCAATCAGCTACGGTACGAAAGCTATATGTTTTTTTTATCATTTTATTTTTTTTAATTGTACTGCACCATATGCAAATCTAATTAAAACTAGAGACAGGCATGACAGAGGAGGATGAGCCTGTATCGCTCTTCTAACAAAATATCTCGAAGCAAAAGTATAAAGTACAAAATTTACATTTGGTTTTTCCCATACACAGGGTCAAAAATAGAACATGTCATCTCCTGGCTGCCATGGTTTTTTATCTGACATGAGTAATTGCTGCAAAAAGACCTTTCCAAATTTTTTTTGTATAGTTTGGGTTTCCTAAAACGTCCCCTGTTAAATTATGTTCTCCGCTGGTGGTCATGTTTTTGTTGGATCGGAACAAATAAGCAATATATTGTGTAAGACTTTCCATACATTGTGCCTGTAAAATTTCGTTAAATTTGGTTCAGGAGTTTCAAACAAGATGATCAAAATTTGATCTTTCAATATCTTGAAAATTTGGCTAGTAACACAATAATTTAACCCAAATCACTATTTTTCGTGGCTGGGTCTGTTTCAAAAATTGCCCAAATTCTTGTCCGATGACAATTTTACAATGGTTTGTCTGTATTTGATGATTATTTTTATTTCATGTGATACTGTTGGAATACTTTCTTTAGTTTCATCAAAAAGATTGACGTTTCTTTGCATTTTACTTGGAAATTAATATTGATTTGTAGTCAAAATAAGTGGTATTTGCTTCGTCCAAATTCTCATAATTGGAAAAAATAACCAAAATACTCATGCAAGGCATGTTTGAAAGTCAGCAAAATTGTGTTTGCATTATAATACAAGTATAGAAGAATAGTGTTTCACATCAACTTTGTGGATTATGTCTTCATGTTCATAAAATATCGCCATTTTTCACCTGTCCACTACATAACGTTTCAGTTCTTTTGTTGCTAATAAACAAAGTATTAATCCCCCTGTTTCCAAGGAAGTGTCTCTCTTCTTACACTTCATCCAGTACAATATGGCAACTTTAAAACAGCATGTTTAAAGAACTAAAATTATGCAAATGGTATATTGGTAAGTTGAGGTAACCCCGTACTTTTTGACTTGTCCACTTGGTAACGGGTCGATATTCATAAAAGCATCTACTAAAATGCACCAAAAACCATAGATCATAAGAAAAAAATTGTTGTTTTATAGAAAAAAAACCTCAAGATGCCTGCTACAGAAGAATTAGTGGCGTCACTGCATGCTATTTTTGTTAAATACGTCCACTACATAACAGTAAATTGCGTTATGTAGTGGACTAAATCGTTATGTAGTGGACAAAAGTTGAGTTAAAATAATGGTAGTTTTGAAGGTCGAGACAGAACATATTACCGTATCGCAGCGAGTCCGATAGGACGAGCTGTGATACTTGTGATATTTTCTGTCGAGACCTTCAAAACTACCATTATTGTTTTAATCGGCAACGTCATATGATTTATGACGTCATATTCGTGACGTCATTGCCTGATATTTTCTTGTATCAGGTCAGTACGGAGATACTGACAATATCACTCAGTAAGATCAAAGAGAAAACTGTACATATTGCCGATAATCTGTTGTAAATGTCTGTTTTAACTTCCGTTTCACACTTTTGAGACGAATTGTGTAACTTATCATTTTTGCAGCAATAAGTAATAATGTTCTCCTGAAAACATGTTCTCAAACTAGACTTGCTGGGGTTACAAATACCAGATAGAATTTGTATTGCATATATCTCAGGTAATTATATTTTCAAACCATTAAATGCATCTCCTTTAATTTTTTTCTGGCTTTAATTTGTTTGTATCTATACTGGTTTTATATTCGGCTGTACGCAAATTAATCAGACAACACCTGTATATTTAAATCCCAACTCTCTCAGTTTTAAAATCATCTCAATAAGTGTGCTCCTTGTGGTCTTTTGTTGTATTGTCTTTTGGTCCATTTGTCGAGCAACGGATGACAGTATTTGTAACAGCTCTTTGTCCCGATATTTTTTTACCCCCGTTAACCGAAGGAGGAGGGGGTATACTTTTTTACCCTTGTCCGTCATTCTGTCATTTCGTCCGTCCGTCCGTCCGTCCCTCTGTCCGTCCGTCCGTCCGTCTGTCCGTCATAACTTTCGTCAAGTTTTTTCTGCAATGGTAAATGATACAAATTTGAAATTTTGTCAGAAGCTTAGTACAGTCATGCCATATTGTGGAATGCATTTTCAGATCTGTCGGGTTACTACTTCCTGTTTACCGACTTAGTCGATTTTAAGTGATTCCGTCTGTCCGTCACAATTTTCGTCAAGCTTTTCTCTGCAATGGTAAATGATACAAACTTGAAATTTTGTCAGCAACTCTGTATAGTCATATATAGTCATGCCATATTGTGGGATGCATTTTCAATTCTGTCCGATTATTACTTCCTGTTGACTGGCTTAGCAAATTTTCAGTCAGTATGTGCTATATTGTGCAGGCCACCAAAGGCTAGGAGCGGGGGTATATCTAGTGAGCTTGGGTTCACATATTCCTTGTTATATTTGCTGACAATCCCGAATCCGTGAACAAAATAAGAGTAGAAATGATATCATAGATATGGCGTCGTTCGACATCTAGCAAGTGAATTCTGCTCTAGTCGCTGTATGGAACTGTGGTAGAAGTGTTCTGCATTGTTGAAAGCCTCATGAAGACTTCAAGATGAAGAACAATAATAAATGCGTTATTATCCCCGCACTTTCGAATGAAAGTTCGGGGATATTGTCGTAGGCCTCGTCCGTCCGTCCGTCCGTCCGTCACACATCCTTGCGACGCAAACTCCTCCTACATTTTTGGATTTAGGGTTTTAATTTTGTATAGAACTGTTGCATATATGCTGCAGATGCGCAATAAGCTTTCGGATTTTTGATATTGGTCTTGGTGCAAAGGCCCAAGATGTCCATTTTGACACATGTGGCATGCGACGCGAACTCCTCCTACATTTTTGGATTTAGGGTTTTAATTTTGTTGTAGAATTGTTGCATATGGTCTGTAGATGCGCAATAAGCTTTCGGATTTTTGATAACTATCTTGATGCAAACAAGAGGCCCCAAGATGTCGATTTGACAAAGACCACAAAATGTGGATTGTGACACATATGACATGCGACGCATTCTCATCCTACATTTTTGGATTTATGGATTTAATTTTGTTGCAGAATTGTTGCATATAGTCTGTAGATGCGCAATAAGCTTTCAGAATTATGATTCCGGTTCCAACTTTGGTAAATTTCCTAAAAATGTCAAAGACTGATATTTTTGGACATTTTGGCATATAATCTTATATTTTGGCAAGTATTTGGAAAAAAATAAAAATTCAGAAATCTAAGAATTCGAAAATGTGATTCCAATTTTGGTAAATATCCTGAAAGTCTCAAAGACCACTTATTTTTTGGAATTCTACCTAGCAACCATACTTTTAGCATTTGTTTTAATAAGGTTAATCATTTTCACAAATTGAATTTCAAAAATAGTTGATTCCAATTTTGGTAAATTTCCTGAAAGTGTCAAAGACCACTTATTTTTTTTAATTCTACCTAGCAACGAAACTGTTAGGATTTGTTTCCCTTAGGGCAATCATTTTCACCAATTGAATTTCAAAAATATTTGATTCCAATTTTGGTAAATTTCCTGTATTTGATTCCAATTTTGGTAAATTTCCTGAAAGTGTCAAAGACCACATATTTTTTGGAATTCTACATTGAAACCATAGTTAAAAAATTTGTTAGAATTAGAAGAAACATTTCACAAACTCGTTTTCCAAAATATATGATTCCAAGTTTGGTAAAATTCCTGAAAGTCTCAAAGACTTCTTATTTTTTGGAATTCTGCCTAACAANAAAATAGTGACTGTCAATAGTTTACTTTCAAAAATGTTAAGAAAAATTATACCCAGGGTCTATAGCTGTTTTCTGTGTCAAACAGGGGTTGCGGGGATCACTGTCGTTTCCGACAGTCATTACTCTAGTTCTATTTGCTTTTATCCCATGTACATTTACCCCCATTTCCCTTCATTTGATAATGATGACTTCAAAGATAACAAGCATTCCACCACTGCTTAGCCATGTAAGGATAGATATCTTATCTCATGTTCATTTTCTCTAAATCACTTTACTGGATACTGGATACCAAATCATTTCGAACCAAGAAATTCCAACTCCTTTTACTGGCCAAGGACCGTTCGAGACGAAAACTAGTATGAACTAGATCATATCATTGCAATTATTCAGATTCCAGAGTTGATTGATGGGACAACGTCTCACTACAAAGTTGATGTCACAACCTGGAGGAAAGTTATGGAAAAGGTAACATAGACATGCCATAGGAAGTCATGTTTACTTTCTATGACCAGACATTTATCTACTGTAGTGTGAATTTTATATTGTGTTAATGAGATATTAGAATTGAGTATTATTTCTAGTCAAAACAACAAGTTATGCTGTAATGTCCATTACATAACGATCAGTTCCACTACGTAACGCACATGTCAACTACGTAACATCGCTTGCTTCTTAGTACATAACTGCGTGTTTGACAAAAGTTCATCATTTTTCAATCGTAGTAAAACAACAGTAAATATTGCAACAAATCTATATTTTGAAAGTTATTTTATGAATAAACATTGTTGGAAGGCATTGATTTTGCAAGGTTTAAAATATTTGTTTGAAAACATGACCCAAACTGCAACAAAAAAAAGATATCTGATTCATATACTTGCCTGTCTTTTTTTGTTTTTGTCTTTTTCTGTTATTAGTAGGCAAAAAAATCTTTCAATTCCATTTACTATATTTTATCCATCAACAACATTTTCGTTATGTAATGGACATTTTTTTCTTGAGCATCACTTTCACAGATTTTTTTTCAACTTAGTCTTTACATTAAAATTGCATATTTTACAATTTAGTGGCATTTATGTTCAAGTATTTGGTGGCATTAAAAAAGTTTGTGTCCTTTAGCATTAATTTTGTTGCATTTCGCCTCTTGGAATTTGGGTTTTTTTTGAAAACGACCCATCTACTTTCGATTTGAAGATTTTTGGAAAATGAAAGTAGACTTCAATTTAAGTGGAAAATTAAATTGGGTCATGACTGTGATATATCTGTTTCACTCCCAATGTATCCTAAGTTACAAAATTACGTCAGATGTCCCCAGAGAAGCATAGTTCGGATATGACCAGAAGAAAACACAGGGAGCTTACTTTGTCCAGTAAGATGAGATCACCGGACCGAAATTCAAGGTATGTAAATACAATTTGTCTTGAGCATTGTCTAGAAAATAGAAAATTTCAGTTTTGTACTTTTGAAAATCATTTTATGCAAAAAACATAGATTTCAGTCTTCAATTAAAAAAAAAATAAGTGAAATAACTAAACAAAACACACCGGAAGATCTAAAAATTGGGGGAGATGAGGTTCCAGAAAAAGGGGTTCCAGTCAGTTTTTTTCTCAATTTTTGTCAGTTTTTATCTAAATTCTGCACGAAATTTAAAAAATTTTAGAGGAGGGTTCCAACCCCCCGGACCTCTTCCCCTGGATCCACAATGCAACACATTTAAGGAGCAGTGCCATTTATCCTCGAAACCATCGACTGTTAAAATTCACATTTTTTAATAACAATATATAAACATTCTTAAACTGGTAAGTCTTCATTAAAAAAAAACTGCTCGACTCGAAGGTATAGACGATCACTGTTTGGCCTTTCTGAAAATGAAAGTAAAAATAACATTAAACACTTTCCGGGTATTTGGAATTTCCATTTAAATGATTTACAAGAAACATAATTGAAATCTTATTACGAACCAAATGAGGTTATTATTTATTCTTTTGTTCAAAAATATGTTAGTATTAGATAAAGTACGAGGGTAACAATAGAAGTTTTTAAGTGATTCGTCATAAATTTCAGTGAAACGTAGACTCCTAAAGTAGAAGTCGGAATAAATGCATGTAAGATTGTTGAAATTAAATTTGTCCCTTGTAGTAAATTTTAATACTAAGATGACCAGTTTCGTCAAATTGGAGATCATCTAGAGGGTTTTGTATTTCGTCGCGGAAAGCAAGAATTGGCGTGCTAAGTATGACGCTGAAGTTATTTTACGGAACCCTTTAATGTTAGAACATAATATTTGCTCTATGGGTAGCTTATATCGAACCCTATCTTTAGGACACAAAATCATGTGACCCATGTGACATTGACGTATATATTTAACAGTCCAGTGCCCAGGTTAAGTTTTCTCGATAAATCAATGAATGATATTTACTTTACAGCTTGGTATTGGTTACAATATGTCAGTCTGATATATGGCTTTTGACCTTGTCGGACTGACATATGGCTTTTGACCTTGACCTCAATTTCACGGTCCAATGGTCAGGTTAAGATTTTATACGACAGCAAAAATTTTAAGGTATAATAGTATGGCGCTGTCGTCGTCGTCTATAGACACTTTTGTTTTTGGTCACTAACTTAAGTTCCAGTTGATTAATCCTTTGACAAAGTGTTCTTTGGTACTATAGGAAGGCTGGGTATTGTATTGATTATTTTTGCCCGCCCATTTTTAAAAACGGGACCAAAAAGGGAAAAATTGTGTGTTTTCACATATTTGGCTGTAGAATATTTATTATTCATCAGTTTCGATGGGTTCCATTCAGTGTGTTCTTAATTAAATTTCCTATCTGTTGCATGCAACGGAATTTATGTTGCATGTACCGTTCACAGGATAAATTGGCCCAAAAGGGGCAAATTTCAAAAATTGTATTTATTTATTTATTTTTATTTTACTTTGTTTTTGTCCGGTTGTAATGCTGCTTTGCGATGGATCCCTTATTAAAAATTAACATGGTGCTGCACCATCAGATTTTTGATAACTTGTTTCCAACGGACTTTTTGCTTTAAAGTTAGAACATAAGGTCTAGTAGCTAAGAACTAAAAAGGGCCAAACAGGGCCAAAATTGCAGTTTTTCAAATAACTTAAAATGTTTTTCACCTGATTTGAATGGGATTTTTGTTAGTAGTGAAAAGATTTATGGTAGCTTACACATTTCCAATCAGTAAGGGATCAAAACATATATTGTGTTATGTAGGTTACTCTTAAGTAGTACCATATGGATTTTCACCTCAACCTTTAATTCTTTATCTAGTGAGTATTGTTAGTTTTTCTGATTAGGCCAGTTTCTCTGTAACTATTCATAATAGGTCAATGATATTTGGTCTCGTGTAGTACATGGCAATCTGCAATTTTTTCTGTTCACTAAATTTTATGGTCTACTGAACTTCTTAAGGTTCTCAGTATATGTTAGTTGTAGGACGATGGTATTTTGGTATATGGGTTGGCAATGGTAGTGTATGACAGTTGATCAGATGACATATGTCTATGACCTTAATTTCATGATCTATAGTGAACATGTTTAGTACAGTTTGATTTTTCTCATCAGTTTTAGCGACCAAGCAGGGACTGGCGAGACATCTGTTAGGGTCCACACTCGTTGTTTCCTTTATCTTTAATTCTGGAAGGCCTCTGATTGATGGGATCTTAAAGATACGTAATAAGTGGAAAGAATACCACTAATATACCTTTAAGTGAAATTGAAGTATCTAGATTCTTTTATTTTTTTAGCTTTTACGAGTGCCTTAAGAAATTCAGTATCGTAGGAGTATCAAGAATAAGTCTGCGAGTAGGGGGGCACAATTACTGTCCATATCTATACAAACTTGCCGTTGATAAAAAAACCACATCCAAACGTTACAAATATATTATCAATAAGAAAATCAAGCATACCGCAAACCTGTTTTTCCTCATAGCATACTTTTAATTGGTTTTGAAAAAAAATGTGGATTTATAACGTAAACAACAAATGTTTTTGAATCGGCAAAGACTTTTTTTAGTAATACCTTTGCTTCGTGATTTTATTTGTTGTTTATGAGGAAGCATGCTAAAGAGTGTGGGAAAATCAAATGTTTTAATGGCGTGCATGTATTTGAAAAAAGAGTGCCTCAGATATCATTGTTAATGGAATTTTTCAAACCTAAGTATTCAATCTAAAGCAACAGAACGTAAATTTACCCACACCACAATTTAAATATAAAAATGGGACTTGTTTGTCAGGTGAATTTTGTTCAATGACAACTTTTCAAGCAAGATAAGCACACCAAATCGCACACAGCTATATTTCATTATATTCAATGTATGTTTTCAAACTTGAATGATATATTTGCTTTATATTATAGACATGCAAATTCTTATTATTCTGCTAGACATTTTAATAGAAAAAAGAGGCGTAGCAGAGAGGACTACAACATATCAACTAGCAGTACAGATCTTATATCCAGTAAGGGCACTGAAAATATAGAAAATAGAAGGCATACATTTTGCCGAAATAAATATAATAATGGCTCTAGATATTCACCTTATGATGGAAGGAGGGAAATACAGCGTGATCACAAGTCCTATCCAAGATTAAGAGATGAAGAATATGATCCACATTTTAGAGATTTTTCGCCAATTTCAAGCCAAGATTCGAGTGAAAATTCTTACATTAGAAGAGAAAGCCGTTGCAACATGGCAACAACTGAAATTTCGGACGAGGAATATTACAGACGAAATGAAATGAATAACTCTCGGAATCTTGAAACCGAAGAAATATGCAGACGAACAAGCATTGATAGAAGGAATATTCGACATGAAGAATATCAAGCCCAAGAAATGTTTCACAGTAATAATGAAAGTCAAAAAGTTTTATCTCCAAATATAAGTACAACAGAGGATGCAGTGTCGTATCTTTTAAACACTGTACTTCAAAATGGGGGAGAAGTCCCTCTGTCGAAATTAGAAGACATCTATGGAGCGGGAATGCAAGGCACAAATAATACTATTAAGGATTTTTTGAAGAAATTTCCCGAAGTATTCGAGTTTTACGATGACACGTTCCCAACTGATGATGGAGACAAGCTAAAAGAAGCAGAGATCGTCCGCGCGAAAACGGCAGTACAGTTATGTGAAGCTCACTCGAACAAACCAGGGAGTTGTAATGGTAACTGTAATTCACTTCATATATGTAAATTCTTTTTACTCAGTTCGTGCGACATGGACAACTGTAAATTCGGACATGAATTATACAAAGCACACAACATTGAAGTGCAGCGTAAGTTTTATTTGCATCACTTAGATTTACCTCATTTACGCTTATTGCTACGGCACGATGGGAATCGATGCAGCGTCACTACACCAATTATCTGTCGCTACTACAACGACAAAAAGGGGTGCAGGAGTAATGGACAAACAAAGCAAACACAGAGATGCACCTTTTTGCACGTCTGTCAAAATTTTGTTGAAGGTAATTGTACTGGATTTTGCAATCTAAACCACAATTTCTTACAAGCTGACGTTCATGGAATACTTTGTAAATATGGCCTTGATCTAGGACCGCTATGGAACGGGAAGGAGCGGGTGATGAATATGCTGCGTTCATCAATAGCTTCATTCCAGGAAAAAGACATGGGGAGAAAGTATAACGGTGGATACATATCAGCTAGACAAGGAATGAAAAAGTCTGCAATCACAATGGATTTTGATACGAGGATACAAATGGTCGGAGAAAATGCTAATATAATGAAAAAAATACACAGAGTAATTAATAAAAGCCAGAATATCGAAACAACAAATGCAATGTCCACAAAATCGAGTGAATCCTCCGATGGGACAGAAGATATTGATATGGACAGTACTGATACTGATACAGATGATTCAAGATCAAACAAAGATGGCGGTTTTAACGACACTATAGCAGCTGATGTATCTGGAGGAAGTGGATTTGGAGCAACACAGAGCTGGACTTTATGTGATGGCGGAAAAAGGGAAATGATTTCACAGACTGACATGAAAATCATGGAAGAAAAGTACCAAAATTACTTACAAGCAAAACAAGTTACGATAACAATAAACAACAAAAGGTTAGTACTAGTGCTGCTTATAGAACATGTAACTTGCATTTACCAATGAATTAATTATAAAACTTACATGTATAGTTTCAAAATTTGTTTGCTTCATCTTTTTGTCTCGTCTGCGACGATAGTCACTAGAAGTGAGACGTTTGTTTTACTTTTGTAAAATTTTTCTTAATAACCTTTTTTAACTCTAAAACATTAACAACTTTTAAACAGATGATCTTTGAACCAGAGATACCTTAAGTTATGACTGACTTTCCATCATCACATTTTTCAGATGAACTAGACCCAGACTTCATTGTTTACTTACTTCATAAATATTGCGACATAGTTTCACATTCAAGTCTCTTTCTCAGCAACTATGATATCTGGATCCACTATATTTTGAGTGTTGATGTGTTTTAAGGGTAAATGACAATTCAGCTACTTGTCTGTTCTATAGGTTTTGGCCTTCAATGTACATATGGCGACGTCTGTCTCCTGTAATGTAACTTTGACCTCAATTTTATGGTTCATTGACTCTAACATTTTTAATTGTTTTTCTGTAACGAGAACACATAGAAGCACCATACTTGATATGTTCTTACGAGTTCAAGTCAGTCTGGCACCTGTTATGTAAAATAACAAAATACCGAAGTTACTGTCAATTCACTTTCTGCATATGCGCATTTCGACAACTTATGTATCATCAGTGCAGATCAAACCAAAACATTTGGAAGTCAATAATCGAATAATATGTAAAAGCTGATAGAGAACAAATAACCAAAAGGATCTAAATAGAAAAGCCAAAATTCATCTAAGGAAAGAGCTATGCACAAGGGAGATACTCTTAGTTTTAAACAAAATTTGACAAAATTTAGATATTGCAAGTTTCAGTAGATCGGTTTCCGGGTCAGCACCGAAGTACTGACTACTGGGTTGGTAAATACCCTCGGGGACTAACAGTCCACCATCAGAGGCATCGGCCCAGTGGTAACAAATAACAAAATACCGAAGTTACTGTCAATTCACTTTCTGCATATGCACATTTCGACAACTTATGTCTCATCAGTGCAGATCAAGCCAAAACATTTGGAAGTCCATAAATCGAATAATATGTAAAAGCTGATAGAGAACAAATAACCAAAAGGATCTAAATAGAAAAGCCAAAATTCATCTAAGGACAGAGCTATGCATGAGAGAGTTCTGCTTAGTTTTAGACAAAATTTGACAAAGTTTAGATATTGCAAGTTTCAGTAGATCGGTTTTCGGGTAAAGTTGACCTCAGTTTCATGATTCATGGACTTTGACGACTTCTTTTACATCAATACTATTTCTCTGATACGAGAACAACCTGAGTCACCATATTTGATTATTTATTACATCTAAGGAGGTGCATACCACTTTGACACTTTTAATGTAACCTTGACCTTAATTTCATGGTTAGCTCACTTTGATATCTTTTATCTCTCCAACTAGAATACCTAGGGTCACCTTTTAGTCGATTGTTACAGCTAGAGAGTTGCATGCCAGTCTGACACCTGTCATAAAGCCTTGACTTTGAAAACCTTTTCCATTAATATTAAATTCTTTGTAACTAGAACAGCTAGAGGCTTCATATTTGGCCTATTGGTGCATCTCTTCGGATGCATGCCAGTGTGACACATGATATAGCCTTAGCTTTACTTTGTTAACAGTTCCATTTTTACCGTTTCTCCGCAGCTGAAACATTTATACTTATACATGTATATTTATCTTGGTTGAAACGTGTCATATTTAGGCGAGATATTTCTGTGTCAACACTTGTTTTATATTGTTCGATTCATTAATTTTTTGAATCCGAAATCAAAAGTTTTCTTCTCTGGGTAAAATCATTTGCCATGTACTGCTGTTAAAAATTTTTTTAATATGCGCTTACCCATGCGATGTTCGCATAAGTAATCAGTCAAGTGAGACAGATCTGCCTGAAATTCAGGGATCCTTAGAATTTTATTGAAAAATGTAACTTATCAAGAAGTACTTGAAGATTTATTAACTACTATTTTTCTTCTCTCTAATTTCAATGGCGTAAAAATTGCCATGTAAATGTTTAAACAAGAAAAAAATGACGTGTTCATATGTTATGCTTCACGATAATTATTTCAGACTTTTAGATAAAGAACAACAATAAAAGTTTTGTTCCATTGCTTAGTTTTACGATGTATTTGTAGAGACTGTCTCTCATTTGCATTTACTCCATATCCTTTCATTGCTTAATTTGTTTAATATCTTACATACATGCTTCAGGATACAAAAAATGTACTTCAATTTAGTATTTTCGATTCACCTTTTTTTCGCGTTTATATATTTCTAATCGCAATGAAAAAACATTTGCATCATCAAATATAAATAGAATTTTTACTGCTTTTTCTGCATTTTAGCTTTGAAGTTGACTTTAAAGATATGGAAGGTTGGTTTTCTGGAAGCACAAAAAGAATATCAGTTGAAAGAAATGCGGAAGATGCCAGAAGTGAACTTGAATTGCTTGGTTCAAAGGACGAAGATGAACAGAAGCATGTCAACAATGATAAGAAAAATGTGTCATTTGAAAATATGAAAGATGCTGATTTCATCAAGATATAATAATATGCTTCAATGTTGACGTAGGATTAATTTCAACAACTTGCTTTTTCATGGGTCATGAAAAGGAATTAGTGTCCCAAATACCTACAGTTTTCCCTGTATTTCTTACTTGTACAAAAATATGATAGTATCTAAGCATACAAAAAACAAGAAACTAAAAAAAAAGAAAAAAAAAGCAAAAAGAAAAAAAAAACAAACAAAAAAAAACGTTAGAAAAATGAGAAAAAAAAATATACTAAAACAATAATTTAACAAAATCATTTTTCAAAGTGTTTGCGTCTTAATTGCTGAAATGCTTCGAAAGAAAAACTTGTTTTATAATGTTACATAGATTTAATTTCGTTGCAAAAAGCAACAATTGTTCAAAATTGAACATTCCTTTGTGAATTTACAGTTAAAATAATTGAATGCTAATCTGGTATTATTAGTAAACAGGTACAGCACACCACAAAGGAGAAATACGATGCAATGGCTACCAAAATACAGAAAATTGAAAAGTTCGAAAAAAAGGTGTATAAAAAGAAAGAGAAAAAGTAAAAAAATGATTAAATGATTAAAAAGGACTGTTTTGGAGTGAAATTTGACTTTATAAGTAAATGTTATCAGTTGATATGATGTATTTGTGTTGAGAAATATAAATGACTGAAGTTTTGAACTATAGACAGCAAGTTTTATCTGTAGATATCTTTTTACTTGTAAAAATATAAAGTCTACTTATACCGCTTGGAAAATATAAGTTGAAATTATTTACACATGTTATAATGAAACAGTATTTGTTTTGTACATGTTGGCTTTGTAATAAAAAGAGGACTCTTAAATTAATTTTTTATTGTTGTACATCCAGAGTTGTGGAGAGATAAATGAATATAGCCAAAACTTTACAGACTTGCACGTCTTTTCCCAGTAAACAAATGCAGAAGATCTGTCTTGTTACATGCAAAATATTGTTTATCGAGAAGAGTGTTATTTGTAGTTTGCGATATAAATAGAGCTAACTATTAGAAGATCTTAGAATATGATTGAGCTTTCCTATCCGAATTTTAGCTCATGGTCAGTGTGAGCTATTGCGATCATTTGGCTCCCGTCGTCCGTCCGTCCGTCCTTTAGCAAGTTTCACATTTTCATCTTATCCTCTGAAACCACTGAAGCAAATTCAACCAAACAAGAATGAAGTATATCTAAGTTTCTCATTTCGTACTGATCCGACAAAAAAACATGGTCGCCAGAGCGGAAGTTAGGTTGAACATTGGACCCTATGGGAAAAGTCACATTTTCATCTTCTACTCTGAAACCAGTTAATCTAATTCAACCAGACTTTTCATGAATGATGTATCGAAGATCCCTTACAAAGAGATTAGATTGCTTATTTTGTCTCTATCCGACAAAAAACATGACCGCCAGCGCGGAACTTAGGTTTATCATTGGACCCTATAAGAAAAATTATATTTTCATCTTCTCTGAGACTACTGAAGCAAATTTGACCAAACTTTACAGGAATGGTCTATGGAAGGTCCTTTACAAAGATTGCTAATTTTGTTCCGATCTGACATAAAAACATGGCCGCCAGCGCAGAACTTGGGTTTAACATTGGACATATGGGGAAATCGTATTTTCATCTTCTCTGAAACCATTGAATCTAATTCAACCAAATTTTCCATGTATAATGTATGGAAGATCCTTTACAAAGATTGCTTATTTTGTTCTGATACGACAAAAAACATGGCCGCCAGCGCAGAACTCAGGTTTAACATTGGACCCTATTGGAAAAATTACATTTTCATCTTCTCCTCTGAAACCACTAAAGAAAATTCAACCAAAATTTAGAGGAATGATGTATTTAAGGTCCTTTACAAAGATTGCTTATTTTGTTCGGATCCGACAGAAAACATTGGCCGCCAGCATGGAACTTAGGTTTAACATTGGACCCTATGGGAAAAATCAAATTTTCATCTTCTTATAACATTCCGATTGGACAAAAAGCATGGCCGCTAGCGCGCATTGGACCCTGTGGGAAAAATCAACTTTTAATCTTCTTATAACATTCCGATTGGACAAAAGGCATGACCGCCAGTGCGTAACTTAGGTTAAACATTCGATCCTATGGGGATTAATTATTTTCATGATGTACTAGACATATCCGCAAAAGTGGCTGCTAGCTTTTGGCTGCTAGAAATTGGATGCTAGCTTCAGCCTGGTGATGTACTATGAAATTATTGAAGCAAATTTAACCAGACAGAATTAGAATGATGTATGGAAGATCCTTCACAAAGATTGCTCATCTTGGTTGGATCTGACAAAAAACATTGCAGCCAGCATGGAACAAACTTCAATATTGAACACCAAGCGAAAAATCAAATTTTTATCTTCTTATAACATTCAGACTGGACAAAAAACATGGTCACCAGCGCGGAACTTAAGTTTAACATTGGACCCTGTGGGAAAAATCGAATTTTCATCTTCCTATAACATTCCGATTGGACAAAAAACATGGCCGCCAGCGGGGAACTTAAGTTTAACATTAAACCCTAAGGTAAATTAATCATTTTCATCATCTATTGTGAAATCATTGAAGCAAATTTAACCAAACAGAATTGGAATGATGTATGGAAGGTCCTTCATAAAGATTGCCCATCTTGGTCGAGAGATGACAAACTCCAGTCGAAAATGGTAAATGAAAGGATATGAAGGCTAGGTTCACTGTCCTGTCAGAGATTAGATGGATTTATATGTGACGACTTCCAAGTTTTAAGTTTGCTGTCTTATTCAAAGACGCCTATTTTGTGATACTTGATAGTATGTAAAATAATGCCTTTCGGTAATTTTTTTAGTACCTTCATCTACTACCAAGAATTTTCAATTGGTTTTGTATAAGGGTTACAAAATGACATTAACCAATCAGGTACGAACAGATCTTTCAAAATCATATATGCCTCAGTGATAGTCTGAGGGCTGTCGCTAACGGAGCAGGACATACTTACCCTTCCGGAGCACCTGATGTCACTACCGGTTTTCATAGCCTTAAACCATGGCATTTCAAAGGCAGTGTGACGAGTACTACGTGTGTATCTGATCAGGCTTTATCTTCTGGAATACCTGTAGAGATTCCTGTTTTTAGGGTACACTCTGCAATTGCTTTATTTATTTTATTTTTTTTTATATTTTTTTTATTTATTTATTTATTTTTTTTTTTAATTTTTTTTGCTGTGGTATTTGTTAGCTGATATATGGTATATGTTTTCATAACAAGAAATTAATTTAGTTGCAAATTCTCTTCATTATACGCGAATCTTAACTACAGTATCTAATAAACAATGAAAGAATGTAGGGTAAATGTAATTGGGACAAAGTTGTAAAGCCAGGCAATGGAACATCTGATATATATGTTTCAGGTTTTTTGTTTCTGTTTTTGATTTTCTTACGACCCTTCAGAGAAACCATCATCTCTGTAAAATGATTTTGCTGTCATGCTAAAATTTGTGCAAAATGTCCAGCTTAAGATTGTCAGCCAGCTTTTCTCAATATCCCTCCTAGGGTTCACATTTTCTGATGGTACATTTTATTGTTGAATTATTATTAAAAGAATAAAAACAAAGATATTTTCTCATCCATGTATTTCCACACTTGGTTTTTTTATTGACTCTTGACATTTCTCGTCATTATGCTGTGTTTATTGCATCCAAAAGTTGTCAGGATTCATGTACATGTTTTAGGCGTCAAATCTTACGAGGTTTACTAGTGTTAGTAGTGGCAACTAAATAACCAAAAGAAAAGGGTAAAATGCAGATAAAAACACAACACAAAATTGCTCATTTTGATCCACGGTGCATAATTTCACTCTCTGTTGACCATGCGAAGGACTATAGTTTTTATACGCCCGTCGAAAGGAGGACGTATTATGGTATACCCTCCGTCCGCCGTCCGTTAACTTTTTGGTTACCGGATATTTTTTCTGTAACCGCTTGACACATTGATTTCAAATTTGGTATATGAGTATATCTAGGTGAGATACAGTTCAAGTTCGAATTAGGCTCTGGTCGGTTGATTTTGAACAGAGTTATGGCCCTTTGACTTAGTGAAATTTTGAATAATATAGGTTTCCGGGGGTTTTCTCTGTAACAGCTTAACATATTGATTTGATATATGAGTGTATATAATTGAGATACAGATGAGGTTTAAGTTAAGTCCTGATTTTTTTATTGTGTACGGAGTTACAGCCCTTGGACTTTTTTTTTTGCACCTTTCTAGGCGTAAGCTTTACATATTAATTTGATATTTGTTTAATGGTTACAGCTTTGTAAGGCACATATTCTGTTTGATTTCTTTCAATCAAAATTTTGTTGTGGTCCAACAATGCCACAAAGTTCGAGTTGACAGTGGACGGGCGTATCATGCTCTTGGCGCAGCAGTTTATTGGAATTATTTTGTTTTCTTACTTTGACTTTCAATAAATTTCCAAACGAATATCGAAGCAAGAGCCAAAATTCGTATACCCAGAATGCATGGCAATATAAGAATTACATACAGACAGAGAATGTTGATGACGAAGACGAAACAACCAGTACATAAAACAAACGCCACAAAAATAAGGCACTAACAGTGTGAACCCCTTAAAAACAGGAGTGTCATCAGGTGCTCCGGAAGGGTAAGCATGACCTGCTTCACATGTGACACCCGTCACACTGCCAGTGAAAAGTCCGGTGTAATGTCAAATATCGAATAAAATGGTGTGTATCTCTGGAGTAGTGCACTGATTTTGAACTGTTTAGAAAATGATGTATTAATAGTAAAAAATTCTCAGATTTTCAACAAAACTATAAGACTCACTGTGATAGGGCATTTGTGATACGTCTTTTATGCGACCTCGAAAACTTGCAGTCGTATAAGGGTGTGTTGTAATTATCAGGCCATGTTGCAATGCAGTCGTCGGAGCAACATTGACAACTTCTGTGCTAACAAAATGTTTTGTTATTATTATCAAATCGCTGTGAAATTTTAGCATAATGTTGCTGAAGACCTCGCTGAAGACATTGGAAAGACTGCGATCTCAAGTGTGTGGTTTATGGCTAACTGGAATTATACTATATATAACATGAATCATAAAGTGACCCGAAAACAAATACATACAAAAACGATTGATCCTTTGGTATTCATGATTTTGTGTTGTTACCTCAGTATTCGTTTGGAAGTTTATCCACCATAAACTGCACCTATTTGTTTATTTTTTTCTTGACTTGACGCTCAAGTAGAAAAAAATAAAATGATATAGAATGAATGTACATGTGACATGTACATGTGACAAAAACGCATACGATACATAGAATACTCCAGTTTATCAAGGACAGGGCTTTTATTCCTGTTTATGCAGTCAATCATAAATGCTACTTATTCTTTTTAGACCGATTCTCATTTACTTTATTATAGGATTATTATAAGATTATAAGGTTATGTCAAAAGTCTTTCTATACTGACTGTTTCTTGCAGTTTAAATCTATGGTCGTCATCACGATTTGGTTGGCCATTATAATGTTGCAGTCTTCCAACTTGCCACTGCATGACATGTTTACAAATAGACTAGATCTATAGCATTGGCTTTCACTTGTACTGGCTACGGCGGTAACTTTGGATAAATTATTTCTAACATAAAGATTGATATAACATAGCAGGAGACTCTTACCCGGCTGTCGTTCTAGTTTTGGCATACACGTGTTTCAAAGAGCAGTAAAAGGACAAAATGGTGTTGAAACTATCAAAAAATCAAGACATTCGATCGATTTACGGTAAAATGAACTATTAATCGTAGGTATTTACGTTTCAATAGTAATTAAACCCTTGAGACAAGACAGTGGGGGCGGGAGAAAGGAGAATGGGGCGGGAGAAAGGAGACAGGGGAGGGGGAAGGGAGAGAAGTGGCGTGAGAAAGGAGGGAGCTTCCCCCTGTCCACCCCTCAAAATTTCATGAGATGTTTAAAATGCATAAAACCAAACGAAATCCGAATAATCAGTAATATCAAATATAGCTATTAGGACAAAACTAAGATGGAGGGAGTTAAGCCTTATGTTTTAGAATTTACATTTACGTTTGGTAACAAAACTTACGTCACACTTCAAAGATTTTAATGCATATTAATAAATCAATATAATCAATATTGTAGAAAAACAATGCCTTAATATAGAGACACAACATATCAAATTACAACTCTTGCTATAATAAATGTTCAAAAAAAATGTTGTACTAATAACAATAATATTTAAGCATACTCAAGACCATCAAACTCTTGAACATTATCTGTATAACCTTGGGGTGCCAGAGGATAAACATAGTGGTTCAAAATACCTATGTGGTCTTCCAACGACCAATATACATTGCAGTGTCTGGGTCTACCCCTGCCTGAACTGCAGCACTAGCCGCTGTAGGCTTAAAACATATGGCCGTAAAACCTTTATCACCTAAACCAACCAAAGTGATAGCATTAGACAAAACTTTTGAAACAGCAGGCTGTCAAGTCTCCTATATTTTCCTATTTTTGAATGGCCTCCTATATTTTCCTATAATTGGCATCCTTTTCCTATATTTTCCTATATTTGGCCTTAAAATGCTGTAATGTTAGTTCTTTAATTTTTGGTTATGTGCAAACTAGCCAATTTTTGGTATCTTAGAACCTATCATATTTAGCTACATTTTTATTACGGCTTTTCCAAGGAGTAGCAGATTGTTTGGCCCATCAAAATTATGGTTTACATGTTTCATTGTAGGTGTCACTTTTGAAGCAAATACACCTAAATACTACTACATAGGGCTATAATTCTAAAAAAAAAACATACTTGGGGACTTTTATTATATTCTATTTTTTTTAATTGTTTTAAGGAGAAAACTTAAATTTCATTTAATTTAGATTGTCATGTTTGTAAATAAAATGTAATATGAATAAAGTGGAGTGAGAATAGGACTGGTTGTGAGGGGAGAGGAGGCCAGAATAGGGTACATTACACTTAAAATAGTACCGTTTTATGTCAATTTTCAATGGCAAATTATTAGGAGTTCATAGTATACACCTATTTACTGGATATGAGGACAATAGCAAGTTTATGGTTTCCCTCGACACCAACTATTTCCCTCTGTGGTTTCCCGAGACACAACTGTTTCCCGACGCGAAGCGGAGGAAATAGTTGGTGTCGAGGGAAAAACCATAAACTTGCTATTGTTCGAATAGCCAGTAAATAGGTGTTTTATTGTACCGAAATCGAACGTCAAAGGTGTCAATGTAAAAAGTTCATCGTCCTATTTAATGAGCAGTAAATAGTTCACGGTCCTTTCTAATGACCAGTAAATAGTTCATCACCAGTCAATAGTCATTGAAACTATTGACTTGCAAATAGTCTGTTTGTGAAAAATGTGAGAAAATAGTAAAATTATCAAGTAAACAATTTATATAGAAACAAAGAAACTGAGGTATAATAATATCTTGTAAAATAACCTGAAATTGGAATCAATCAACAAAAAGGTGAATTTTGTATTCAGATGATAGTATTTATATGTTTTTATTAAGAATTAGCATTAAAAACAACAACAGTTTTGAAGGTTTTAAATGTTATAAATTTGTGATTCAACTGTTCATATTAACATGAATTTTACACATATTTGTATACATTACATGCAGAATTACTATTGAAACTAGTGAAATTGAAGGTTTATTATTCCTATATTTTCCTATATTTAGATGATGTATTTCCAATTTTTTAAACAAATTCCTGTATAGGATTTGCAAAAAGTCACTTGACAGCCTATATGGAGTACTAAGTGACAGAAATACAGGACCAGACGGTGACGTCAAGTGCACTTACTGGATCAGTTTTATGGTCAGAGGACGGTGGAACTCGGACCTCAAATCCTGTCCTGGATGTGTCATTCTTGATACCGAAGAATGTGATGATCAAAGAATTGTCACTGTGAAACTGTACATGATTCCTAGACATGACACATATATCTAAAGTGTTGCTGGACGAATCGAATATATGTGATCGTGGGGCTAAATCTGACGGTCTCGCCATAAATGTCAAGGCTAACAACGTAATTGCCTTCATCCATAACGATTTTAAATCAAGCAGTTCGTTTGAATCTAACGACTGAAAGAATTCTATGAACGGTGTAAGAGGCATAATATCAGTACGTTTTGCTGGTTTCTTCGTTGAAGATTTAACTAAAAACTACTAACAATCTTTTGATATCTTCATTATGCATAGGGTTGATACTACAATTCAAACCAATATATATAGATTGGCAATAGCTGCCGTTGATATCTTTAATTTGGTTTCTGGACGATCACTAGTATCGGCTTGTGAACCTAAAAAATCAGCAAATATTTTAGTGTTATTGACATCTGGTGGAAATTCACAACTTCTAGCATCACAAAATTCGTGAAATTTTTTAATGTATCTATTATATTGATATAAAGTACTTTAAGCCCAACTGGTTTTAATCTGAGCGGCTGCTCTCTCTGACCATCCTATAGACCTTAGTCTCGATTCCCAGATATTCTCCAGGCATATAGTTTCCACTTTCTGTTTCTGAGTGGTTCCGGTTGTATGCCTAAACTTATACAAGTTCTCTGTGAATTTGGTATCTTGATTGGAGAACATACTGACATCTGTTTCAACATCTGGAGCCATCGTTTGGACCTCCAATAGGGGCAATGCCCTCTGATTCTTGATGATCCGTAATATCCTGCCGATTATACAAAACGGGGATTCACAAAATTGTTGTGATTGTTCCAATCTTGTTGCGCTAGACAAATAACTAAATACCGAAGTTACTGTGAATTTGGATTCTGCATATGTGCATTTCGACAACTCATGTCTCTTCAGTGCAGATAAAATCGAAACGTTTGGAAGACCATAAAGTCAAAGTTGTTTAAAAACTGATAGAGAACAAATTACCAAAATATGATCTAAATAGAAAGCCAAAATCAGCTAAGGACAGACCTTTACATGAGGGAGATACTCCAATCCACTCCATTTGTCCCTGGATCGCGGAACAAACTGTTGTAAATTTGAATCTGACAATTTGACATCGACGCACACCGATCTATCGTGTGGGGACCCCATACATTGTCTAAATGTTGAAAAATCTTTCGGTTTAGTGTCCAATCTGTTGGCACAATTCTTCGAGATAAGAAATCCGCATGGGAATTCAGGTTTCCGGCTAAGAATTTGGCTGTTAACTGAATTTTGTTTGCTAACGCTTCTGACCAAATTAATGAGGCCATTTTTGTCAATTGAGGACTCAGTCCTCCTTGGAAGTTGATGTTCGCCACTGTTGCTATATTGTCTGAAACTACTTGTACAACCTTGTTTTTCAGTTCCTGACGAAACGCTATCATCGAAAACAACACTGCTGTCATCTCTCGCAGATTCGAATTTTCGTAATCGAAGTCTTGTGTCCATAATCCATGCGCTTCCTTCCCAGGAATGTAACCTCCCCAGCCTACTGAGGATGCATCCGTTGTCAACTGAATCTCGATGATTTTCGAAAAAATGGCACATCCGTTCCATGACCTGAGGGCCGACTAAAACCACCCTAGATCATTTAAACAGGACTGATCAAGTTTCAATAAATCTTGCCAAGATGTTCTTTGTTTTAAAAGTCTATATAAATTTCTTAGCAATAGTTTTGCAGGAAATACTGCTTTACTCATAGAAATGCACTGCCCAGTAATACGAGCAAGAGCTCTAGCTGTAACCTCACCTTTTTTAATCACTCTATTAACATCATGTAATAACTTAGTTATTCTTTTTTTAGGTATCTTTAACCAAACATTACCATCATGATCAGTATCAATGATATAACCTATATATTCTTTCACATGAGAAGGTTCTTAAAATTCACTTTAATACCTAATCTGGACAAGGTCTTTGTGTTTCTCAATAAGCTCTACAGATGATGATATTAAAAAATCATCAACATAAACTGAAATCTTAATACCTAGCGCCCCAAAGTATGCAATAACAGGCCTTAACACCTTACACAATCCAAATGGTAACTTGCACCATTTAAATTTCTGGTTATTATACATAAACCCCACAAATTTTTGTGACTCAATAGAAATTGGTACATGATAAAATCCATCCTAAATGTCTAACGTAAAAAGCTGATCTTTAGGACTAACAAATTCTGAAATATAATAAATATCTTCATATCTAAAATTACAAGAATCAACAAAACCATTCAAATGTCTAAGGTCAATGACTAACCGATAACTCTTATTTTTCTTGGGGACACAATTAATTGGAGAAACATATTGAATGGACTCGTCCCTACAAATTACACCACTTGTTAACAATCTATCAAGTTCTGAATAAATTTATGTTCTTTATTATTAAAATGTCTATTATAAAATAAGAATGGTTCAGGATCTTTACTAAAGGGAATGTCAATACCATAAGTTAACCAATCGTTTTTGTCACATGTACATTCACTCCATATCCTTTCATTTTTCCAATCTACTACAGTTTTTTGGTGCATTTATCTTCTCCCACTCGTAAATTTTCTTGTTATCGAAACACATCTATGAGCTTAGTCTGAATTTTCTCTATTTACAGGACTATTGTTATTATTGTCTTGACTATTTCTATAGTAACTATAGCCGCGTCCAGAATTATATCCACCTATGGAGTTAAATCTATTGGGCCACGATCCTCGACTTCCGTAACTGAATCGACGATTGAAATTTGAACTATCTTGATCTGTCCTTAGCTTGATCTGTCCTTTGGCAGCTGAAATTTCTGCAGCTGCACGCAAATTATCTAATGTGTCACCTTTGAACTGTGTAGTGTTCTTCTCTAAACATTTAAATAAATTGGCCGTTTCATTGTCAAATTTACCTTTCACGACTAGACTGTAGATAGTTCATTTGAGCAGCGAAAACAGTGTATAATTCCCAAAATCAGGAGTTTGGGAAATTAAATGTTCATCTAGAGATGCCAGTAACTTAAGGGAAGTTTCAGTGAATCTAACATACTTTGCGATGGTTCCTAAATGACCTTGGCCAGAGCGTTTAATGCCAGATTTGGAATCTATTAATTTCAGTTCATTTGGGAGTTTGACTTTAACTTAAGAGTCTCTTATAACTTCAAAGTCTCTTTGAAAATCAATTTTGTTGGAGCCACTTGAAACAGGATCACGTGGGGCAACTGGTGTGTTATGCCGGCCGGAAAATGGTGGGTCTTGGGCTTGACCACTTCTTTCAGGGGTTGACCTATTTTCAATGCGATCTAGTCGCTTGTGACAAAGTTCTTGTTCAGTTTGAATATTATTGACTGAATGTTGAAGCACTTCGAGGGTCTGCAGTATAGCGTTGTTGTAAGATTGTTCTATCTCGTCTGATTCGGCCATGCCACCTGAACGTGCACAATTTTGGCAAAGACAACAGAGGTTTACTTGAATGTCGTAAAATATTCGTGTGACTACAGTAAATTTAGATATTGTAATTGAACAAAGTGTACACATGGGATATTATCTCATATACAAGTACACCATATCTAATACAGAGCATACATCTCTACCACGGGAAATTGTTTTATCAAATCCACACTGCAATAAAAGACAAACTCCTGTATTAAATATTTTATAAAAGGATATGGAGTAAATGAACATGAGACAATAACACATATGTTTACTCCAACTGCAATAATTTTAATGAGCTGTATGGCCATTTCGGAAATTAATTCCTCATCAGCAGCACTAGAACCCAAACAAAGGAAATCCATAATTTCAAAAAATGTTTAAAATGCATTAAACCAAACGAAATCCGATAAAAAATATAATTTTTTTAATATGAATCATTTTTTTAATATTTATTTTTTGATATCAAAAATCATTTCAAATATTTAAAAAAAATGTTTTTTTTTTATATTAGAAAATAGGGAATGAATTGCCCAACTGCTTGTCAAAAAGACATTGTAATGTTTTGTGTATTATTCTTTGCTCAACTACATCGATCATACATCATGTTGATTCGTCGGTCATGCAACATTACACCAAAAATCAACCCTTTATTCTGATCTATATTTTTGGTACGGGACAAAAGGTCATTTTAGTGGATTCAGGGTTTCGAGCCCTACAATATGTTAGTTTTTGGTCAACATTCGGATATTCTGACACATTGAAACGTCGCAAAAACTTAAAATTTCGGACTTAAATTCTATTTAAATTTTCCCTGTTTGTCTTTGTAAATTTGGCACCATAAATCATATTTTGCCTTGCGTTTTATAGAAAAAAGCATTGTGACCCCTAATTTTTATTTGATATTCCGATGCATCTTGCAAAGACGGAACACTGTACAAAAAATTGGGAAATTTAGAACATATGTCATTTGGTAACGTGCACTGTATACTAGATGACCAAAGGAAAGGAACATAGCTTAACACTGTACCTTAAGGTAAATCACGTGTATACATCTTTTTTATCCCCTCGCCCAACGAAGTTGGGGAGTGGATATAGCGCTTCGCTCGTTCGATTTTAGATACTACAACTTGTAAAAGATTAATCTTTCATCAGTAGATGCCGGCCACCAATCGCGCTAAATCATATCCAAATGATATGAAAACAATTTCGTTAGCGCGACGTCCGGATATGCGTTGCCGGGACTTTTTCTCTGCACCTCGAAGGTAAATCGTCGTTATTTTCTACATTATCGGACTATTGTTTAAAAAAGGCGAATGTCATTCGATGTGTTCTCGTGGTTCCTACCTTAAATGAAAACTACTGCAACAATTCCAGTGTGGTACGGACGCTAGAACCTTTATTCTGAGATAAGCCTCATTGAAAACGCTTGGAAAGGACGAAATAATGCCTCGGAACGGACGAAATAATGCGTCGAATTCAATGGTTCGACTACATTGATGAACTAAAGTTGAATAAATGTGTTTTAATAGTCTACAAGAACAAACAGACAAGCCTTCGTTTATTTTAAAACAGTATATTACGTTAAATCTCTGAAAAATACACATACTCTGAGTTATCGTCTTTCCCTGCGCCTATCTCAGACTGCAGAGCACTTCCACAAAAGCCATATCCGGTTGACCCGAACTTATCAAGAATTTGACCTGGAGTTATCAAGGGAGTTCTCCCAAGTTTGACAAGCAATAACCTTTTTATCCGTTTCGCAAGAAATGATCTTAATAAGATAAAGAATCTATTACATTTTCTGTTTTCAATTTTGTAAACAAATTACCGTCAGCAATACACAAAAATACAAACGAGACATTCGAAAAACTACGGAAATTAGGTCGCTGATAACTTCAGCAGAGCCACCATTTTGTTTACACTGTGACGTCATAAAAGTGCCTGGGAACTGGAAGATAAATGTAAACAACGGCGAGGCTCTGCAATGAAAAAAAAACGACTTTATTTCGATTTACTAACATGGTTCGATCAAAACATTTCTATATTTAATCAAGTAAGCCGACAAAAAATATTGTGCATTCATAAAATAACTACAAAACATTTCTCATTTTGTAAAAAAGGGAATGAACCTCATTTCCCGCGCAACCTTGGGAGAATTCGACACAAAACCTTATAAACTACTGTATAGAAAGTAGAAATAAAAGACGATAAACAAGTTATCTGAATTTTGAAAGCTGGGATATTGTAAAATATCACCCCGCTCGCTAGAATATGAAGCTTGGGGCTCGTTCGCTGCGCTCACTCGCCCCTGTGCTTCATATTCTGGCTCACGGGATGATATTTTACGATAATCTAGATAACATATACTTAGCGGAACCAGATATGAGTTAGCGGTATCAAGTATGAGTTAGCAAATAAATGGAAAACATACGCGGGTTACGGTCATAAGATTGTTTTTGTTTGTAATATCTTTCCATTTTTTACGAACTCTTTTTACGCATCACAATATGCAAGGAGAAAGGTCCTATGAACTTTAAATTGAAAATACCACTAATTTAAAAGTAGTTTTTATTCTAGGATGATGTTTATTTCGCTGAACTTGATTACTCTTTATTTAGGGGCCAACTCCGACCTGCCATTGGGTGTGGGGTTTCCTCACCGTTCATTGAAGATCTTATGGTGGCTTTGAGTTGTTATTACTCCCCTTTGGGTCGTTGTCTCTTTGACACATTCCCCGTTTCCCTTCTTTTTCCTATTTATTCAAGAATAGCCTTGTCCAGCGACTTACTCTTCAACTGTGGATGTCAACGGTTATTTTGCAAAGATACGACATTTTTCAGTTCGCACTGTCTACGTATTTTGTCATTTTGACACTTTGAAATTGTCTAATATTTTTTTAATCAATGGTCGCCGTTTGCTTTATATGATGATAATTTTATTTTAGGTTTCTATGAGTATCTTTGGAAAGAAAAGAAAAATTTTTTCACATTTCTTTTGCAACACAAAGAAGCGTATCATACAAATATTACACTCTTATAACCTGGACATCACTCATGAACTCTGATGTGAAGTGGTGCATTTAAACCGGTGTACCACAGGCATTAATTCTGGACCTTTGATATTTATATACTATGTTAAATATTTGTCTTTAGATATGAAAAACTCCAAGAAATAAGCTTTACATCACTCCTGACATCTGATGCGAAGTACATTAAAACTGGTATATCACAAGGAATCAATTTATTATTTATATTATATGTCAATGATTTGCCTTTAGATATAGAAAATTCTTATTAGATGTTCTACTTTACATAGAAAAAGTAATCATGTAAATGATTTAAATATTAAACTATAAGACATATTGACATAAAAAGTTGCGCCCAGAAAATAGTATGAAGTTTAATCCTGTATGTAAAATGTAAAAGCTAAATAAAATCCTAAAATCAGAAAAAAAGTTACATGTATATTAGAATGACAATTTCCCAACATTGTACAACAATAATCAAGATGAGGTAATTTCTAAGAATTAAAATTTATAATTCGTATATATGGCTAAGATAAAAAAAAAAAGGTATCCTGAAGTATTGAAATAAAAAAAACTACTAGTATTTTCTATTATATCTAACGGCAAATCTTTGACACATAATATAAATAACAAATGTCCCAAAACTGACCCCTGTTGTAAACCGGTAAATTGATCCCTGTTGTACACCAGCTTTTATGCACTTCACGTAAGAGTACATGAATGATGTTCAGATTATTTATCGGATTTTTTTTGTCATAACGGATTATTAGACTGCAATATTAACAATCTTTATTTGCAGACAAAAGACTCGTTAAAGTCATAGCAATACAGTACAATACAAAAAGAACACAATACAAATCGAATAAACCATACAAAAATCATATCTTTCAAACATATCAAACTTTCAAAGTTTTTTTATTATTAAAACAGGAAAGCTTAACCATCTCCCCTCAGTTCTAATGACCTCTTTATGAAACACGCAACTGCTTTAATATTAGAAGGTGTTGACGGATTCAGAATTGTTTTTAAATTTATTATGTCTGATCCAGTTTTTAGGTCAAAATCTAAACTAAATTCTAGTTCGTTACGTAGATGATTATTTATAGGACAATGTAGAAAAAAAGTGATATTAATCATCTAATTTTTGTTTATAGCTTATACAAAATCTCTGGTCTTTAGGTATTTTTTTTATATCTCCCGATTTCAATTTGAAGCGAGTGGTCACTAGTTCTAAATTTAGTTATATATTTACGCGTTTCAAAATTGGGATGGGATAAATAATATTCCATTTCAGATGGTTCTTGTTTTAAATCATTTTGTATAAAAATATTTCATTGTCTTCGTTTAAGCGTTAAATTTTATTAACATACCACGCTGTCTTGTATTGTACCAGAAACATTGAAAATTTTCCGTTTCCTTGTATTGATATCCATAATAGAACTTGAAATAAAAATACCTTCATTTCATAAATTAAACGGTTTTAGACCATTTATTAAGAACTATTTTATATCCATACAATTTCCTAGTGTCAAAATAACAAACATGTTGAAGGTTAAACCTAAAAAATGTCGTATCTTTGCTAAATGAGCACATGCTCAGTCATTGATTAAGTCACTTTACATTTCTATTTTAATTCATACGACAAAAGTTCGAAAAAATTCTGTCCTTGTATATAATGGCCATGTGCTGTTAAAAAGTCAGATAAAAATTGTGGAATGAAAGTACAAACGAAAACATTCTTGTATATGACAGACACCCGCGTACGTATTTCTGCTGGTTACACTAGAGATGTCAAATTATTAATCTCCTACTCATATTATTAATTTTTAATAATTTGAGTAGGAAAATAATACTGACCCCTGAAGATTAAGACTGACCTGCTAAGATTAATAATAACCCACTGAGATTAAGAGTGACCCACTGAAATTAACATACTTATGCTCTTCTGTAATAAGCTAACTCATACTCAAAACCGCTAACTCATATCTGGTACCGCTAACTCAGAGTATGTGTATTTTTCGGAGATTTTACGTAATATACTGTTTTAAGATAAACGAAGACTTGTCTGTTAGTTCTTAAAGACTATTAAAACACATTTATTCAACTTAAGTTTATCCATGTAGTCGAACCATTGAGTTCGAGGCATTATTTCGTCCATTCCCAGTGTTTTCAACGAGGCTTATCACAGAATAAAGGTTTTAGCGTCTGCACCACACTGAAATTGTTGCAGTAGTTTTCAGTTAAGGTAGGAACCATGAGAACACATCGAATGACATTCGCAATTTTTAAACAATAGTCCGATAATGTAGAAAATAACGACGATTTACCTTCGAGAAGCAGAGAAAAAGTCCCGGCAACGCATATCCGGAAGTCCCGCTAACGAAATTGTTTTCATATCATTTGGATATGATTTAGCGCGATTGGTGGCCGTGATTATGCTCCTGATTGAAATAAGGTCACGTCACTACAATTCTTGCTTGACTGGCTCAGATTTTTTTTTAATATTGCCTACTTGAAACCAAATAAAATGGTCACAACGATCCTTGGAAGGACGCAGTAAAAAATATCCAAGATGACTGACGGCAGGAGACAGTTTAATTTTTAACCCGTTTGCGAACACTCTCAGATGACCTTCTCTTCTAAGATCATTTGTTGAAATGGAGCCAAACTTTGTCACAAAAGTCATTTGATGGTGCCTTATAAAAAAGACATGTTTGAGGTTTCGTACTTAATTCACGATGCCTGCCATTGTGAAACATAGTTTAAAACTGAACCCTATGGAAAAACACGTTTAGAGATTTCCTTTGGAATTCTTTGGACATCGGAGACGTAATTGGTAGCCAAACTTCAACACTATGGGGAACACATTTGATTCTACTTGCACGATCAAAGGATCTCGTCTGAAATCTCTTGGCCGTGGAGAACTGAATTTGGTACCAAAAGTCCTCTGGTTGTCGCACGTTCTCCAAGGTGGCCGCCACCGAAAAGCATAGTTAATGGACCATATGGGAAAACGTGTCCAGAGATCTCCTGTAGATATGAACCTAAGCCGTTTTTATTTCATGTTCAATAAAACCACAGCATATTAAGCATATGAAGCACAACTTCATCTTTTCTAATATGAAGTCATTGGATACTGGTTCCTCTTGAAGCCAAGTCTTGAGCCGGGCCTTTGGATGAATGTCCCTTTCGGCTCTTGATTCCTCTTTTGTTTGTCAATGTAATTCGGCGCATTTCATTTGGGCGCAAAATTTATTTCAAATGGGCGCAAAAAATTGCTTCATTTGGGCGTAAATAAAAATCTTTCATTTGGGCGCAAAATTTATTTCAAATGGGCGCAAAAAATTACTTCATTTGGGCGTAAATAAAAATCTTTCATTTGGGCGCATAACTATTTTTCCTGTATTTTACCTGTACGATGTGAAGTATGTGAAGTATAATTACATAACAACAAAAGCTTATTGAATTAAATAATTTTTTAAATGATGGGAAAAAGTAACGGTATATAAATTTACAGATGTTTTGATTTGATCTGCACTGAAGAGAAATACGCATATGCAGAGACTAAATCAATAGTAATTTCGGTATTTTATTATTTATACCATGGCTTACTCCTTAATAACAAGTGTCCGTTTTTTTAGAAATGTTGTCTCTCAATAGCCATGGTATTTCTTATTTTGGGTCAAAAATCAATGCATGTACTTTATGTAAATATATAATATATTTACCTGTAATATATATTACTTACCTGTACAATTTACATGTGTGAAATATGCGCTTTACTTAAGACTGATGTTACTGCATTGACTTCCGATATTCATTATCATGCGACGAATACTGCACTCCATAGGGGTACTCGTAGAATAATTTCTCCTTGAAAATTTGGCTAGTAACACAAAATATTTAACCCTTTTTAGTTTATTCAAATCACTATCTCGAAACAAATTTTTATCGTGGCTACTTTCGATTTGAAGATTTTTGGAAAATGAAACTAGACTTCAATTTTAAGTGGAAAATTAAATTGGGTCATGACTGTGATATTTCTGTTTCCTTAAAAAGGTTACAATCCCAATGTTTCCTGAGTAACACAATTACGTCAGTCGTCCCCAGAGAAGCATAGTTCGGATATGACCAGAAGAAAACACAGGGAGCTTACTTTGTCCAGTAAGATGAGATCACCGGACCGAAATTCAAGGTATGTAAATACAATTTGTCTTGAGCATTGTCTTGAAAATAGAAAATTTCAGTTTTGTACTTTTGAAAATCATTTTATGCAAAAAGCATAGATTTCAGTCTTCATAAGTGAAATAACTAAACAAAACACACCGGCAGATCCAAAAAAGGGGGGAGATAAGGTTCCAGAAAAAGGGGTTCCAGTCAGTTTTTTTTCTCAATTTTTGTCAGTTTTTATCTAAATTCTGCACGAAATTTAAAAAATTTCAGAGGAGGGTTCCAACCCCCGGACCTCTTCCCCTGGATCCCCAATGCAACACATTTAAGGAGCAGCGCCATTTATCCTCGAAACCATCGACTGTTTAAATTCACATTTTTTTAAATAACAGTATAAACATTCTTAAACTGGTAAGTCTTCATTAAAAAAAAAAATCCTCAACTCGAGGGTATAGACGAACAATGATTTTTTTTCACTGTTCGGCGTTTCTGAAAATGAAAGTAAAAATAACATTTAACACTTCCCGGGTATTTGGAATTTCCATTCAAATGATTTACAAGAAACATAATTGAAATCTTATTACGAACCAAATGAGGTTATTATTTATTCTTTTGTTCAAAAATAAAAGTATGAGGGTAACAATAGAAGTATTTAAGTGATTCGTCATAAATTTCAGTGAAACATACACTCCTAAAGCAGAAGTCGGAATAAATGCATGTAAGGGGAATTATTTTATAATGTTGAAATTAAAATTTGTCCCTCGTAGTAAATTTTACTACTGAGAGACCAGTTTCATCAAATTGCAAATTGGAGATCATCCAGAGGGTTTTGTCTTTTGTCGCGGAAAGCAAGAATTGGCTAAGTATGACGCCGGCGGCGACGTAAACTCGCGTTATTTTATGGACCCTTTGATGTTAGAACATAATATTTGCTCCATGTTTAGATAAATATCGAACCCTTTCTTTAGGACCAAAAATCATTTGACATTGACGTATATATTTCACAGTCCAGTGTCCAGTGTTTCTCGATAACTACAGGTGATAAATCAATGAATGATATTTACTTTATAGCTTGGTATTGGTTAGGGACCGACTATTTAACTTGAAAAAAAAATATTTTGGAGCTGATTTTATGTGAAACAAATATTTTGGCTGTCAAAATGATGAAAAAAAAATTCTGAAGGAGGCTTTCTGCCCCAAAAAATAATGTTTTTGAAAAAAAAAATATTTTGTTGATACGCGTGAAAAAAATAAATAAATTTTCTCGGGCGAA
>MJUU01037028.1:34305-46359 GCA_002080025.1 Modiolus philippinarum | reverse complement strand
TAAGATTTATTAATTTTATTTTATTTTTTTAAATATTCCCTAGCAGCAACATATAACAAACCAACAACTAAAACAAGTAAAGCCCATAAATTATTTGCAAACCAATTTACTACGTCTTTTGTTGCATTTAACAACCAAGACACAACGGCACCGATAATTCCTGGCAATGCAGCTGCTAATTTTCCTGCAAGCTTAGCTAGTAATTTACCAGGATTTTTTAATTGTTTTTTTATCAAATCTTTTGCATCTGTTTTATCTGACGGAGGTGGGGAACTACCTCCACTACCAGAAGGAATAATTGTCTCAACAATAACACCTATAATCATCCCAAAAGCAGTTAAAATACTAGCTATTGTTATTCCTTGTTCTCTAAATAATGTTCTAATTCTTTCACCTAATGTTTTATCTTCGGTTAATATTTTACGTATTGTCTCTTTAATTCTATTTAACTGTTTGCGTAGTTTATCTCTATGAATATTAATTACCTCTAATATTCCACCTCTCCTAATTTCCAAATCTATCAATTCTTTTCTTAATTTATTTATTTTATCTTCATTTTTTCTAGTTTAGCTAATCTTAATTCTTTCTTTGTTTCTTCTATTGTTCTATTTACTTCATACAGTCTTGGTAATTGAAGTGCAATCTCTTCTTCATTTGTTGTATATGCTTTCATTAAACCATTCAGTTCTCTATTAATTCTATCCATTTCTGTCATATCTACATCTGTTTGTGTTTCTTTTTCAAATGATGTTAATATTTGTTTCACGGATGTTTCTGCATTTCTGGATGTTTTTGAAAGTTCTTCTGCTTCTTTTGGGGAAGTTATTTCGTTTAAAGGAATACGTTCTTTTATGGTTTCGATTTGAAGCTCAAAAACACTTCTTAGCCTATCTTTTTGGGGAGTACCAAACTCTTGGAAACTATCTTGTGAAAAAATATCTCCTCTTATGTTTTCGGTTTTACCCCAAGGTCGTTGGGTATTAAGCTCTTCCTGAAACCTTGCTCTACTTTCTTTCATTCCTTCAGAAAATTTATAATCATCAACATCTAAAACAATTCTAATGAAATCAACACCATATTTTTTTGAAGAGTACTAAATTTGTAAAATTCTAATACACCTCCTTGGTAATATGTTAATGGATATGTATCACCATATTCATCTTTTACAAATAACATAGGTCTTCCATATTCATCTTTCTTCATAAAGAAATCCTGTTTATTTTTATTACGTGCTGTTTCTTCATTTTCATTATAAAATCTTTTTATCATTTTTTGTGTCGTTTCCATATCACGAATTTTAGCATCATTTTCTGATAAATTTCCTGATTCTTCATATTCTTTTGTTACTTCACTTTGAAAATCTTTTTTTTTGTTGTAAAATGATTTCTTTTTCTTCTTCATTATAATCATCTTCAGGATTATCAAACTCAAAATCTCCTTCAGCCATTTTTTAATTAAAAATTTTATTCATATTTTGGTGGAGGGTCATTTACTATAGTAATTTTATTGAAGAAAATTAAAAATTTTCCATTTTTTTTTTAATTCACTTCTTACTCTTGCTTCTGTTTCTTCAATCAATTTCTTTCTTTCACTGTCATTTAATACTGTTTGTGTTTGTTTTGTACGTATATTTTCTTTCATTTCATTATATTTTTCTAATTCATCTAAAATCAATTTAAATTCATTTTCATTTATCTGTCCATCAGTTAAAGATTTTGATATTAAATTTTTTATACTGTTTAGTTTACATTCTGCCAGTGTTTTAATTTCGTAATGTTTCTTTGATTTTGTTGTAAGTTTGCGTCTAACAACTTTAACTAAACCACCCAAACTACCACACGCGACAGCTGCGATTTGCATTGGTAACAACATAGGAAAAGCTATTCTTACACCTGCTAAAATAACGGAGGCTGAAATTAGACTTGTATCAACTCCGTCAGTAGCATTTATTCCACGCTTATATTTCTTGTATAATGATTTACGTTTATCTCTTTCATAAATCAACGTTTTTTCTATTTCTGTTATTTTTTGTAGTCTATAATTTTGTCCATCTTCTATAGGTAATTCTGGATATAAATCCGGGGCTGTTGGTTGCTGCATTTTTAAGGGTATTTTTTTTGTTAATTACAGTTTAAACAAAATTTTCATTTGACATTAAAAATGCTTTATTACAAAAAGACAAGACATAATACTCTCCAAACACCGATATTGTTAGGAAACTACCCCGGTTATGCATAACCGTTTCTAAATATAGCATTGAGAAAAAGTCACTCCTTATACGGAATATAGCTGGTAGTCAACACATAATCCTTAACAACGGTGACACTAAAGTAGCGCCGTTACCAAGATACACAATGTTTGTATATAGTCGATATGCAATAGATATATTCCAATTAATTGAGGCATTTCTTCTTTATAATATTCAGTAATAATAACAGACTGTTTCGTTGACCACATCCCTGAAATACACTAATTCTGCATTTCTTAAAAAATCCAACAATTTAGATGAATTTTCTATTTCTTTTTCAAGCTAACATCATCTAAGTTATAACGTGTAAACATTCTCTTGACAACCAGGTAAATATTTCCAATGATCGATTTAGTTTATTTAAAACTCATTAGCATATTGTAATCAATACACACAGCAGGAACAAAATTAATGTGATGAGCTCGCAGATATTTTTTCAGAAATTCCTGTACTGCCGGCTATTTTTTGGTAGGGGGGGGGTCAAAAATTTTTTTCACTTTTTCTGTGTAACTTTTTTTTGGGGGTGTTTTCGTGCTAATTTTTTTTTTGAGGGTCAAAAAAATATAGGGTTTTTTGTGCTGTTTTTGCGTTTTTTTGATAAAACTTTTGCCATTTTAGGTCTTTTGAGGGTTTTTTGGGGGTCGTAGTAGTTGTATATTTGGACGTGGAAGGCTGCGCTGGACACGTCCAAATATACAACTACTTTTCTGGACTTTGATTTATGTAATCTTGTGCTTTGTTCCTTCGGTATTCTACTGCCGTTGTTCCATAACCACAATTTTGAAAAGAAAAAGGGACAAAACGTAATTTTAAAAGATGGGTCAAAGAGTGCTTTCGTTAAACTGTCGGCTAGGTCAAGAAGCCTTGTCTGTTGGTAAAACACTGTTGCACTACGTAATGTGAACTTGACGATTGCTCACAGATATTTTTGTATTTCTACCTTAAAACTTTTCTTAAGATAAGTTAGATTTATGTTTTTAAATGTATCTAGAACAACGAAGTATACATATATAAGGCTTAAGACCATTTGTTTCGGAATAAGATTGAAGCATTATGTATTAAATTCTCTTTCGTTAACAAAATGACATATCTGTCTTCATCAAAGGGTAACATATAAATTTTAGTAGCTAAAGAAATACCTAAAGTGTTTATCTCTGAATAATTAAAAAAAATAATAATAATAAAATTAAATCTAATTAATGTTTATTTATATGAAAGCTAAATGATAAGCATGTCTCAAAGTTCCCTATAAATTATATTTATAAATATTGATGATAATACTGAATTTGGCCTGATTTTCAAAGTATGATAAGAGGAAAAGATGATCGGTGACGTATAATTTTTATTTTATTTTTTGAACAACTTACAAAATATCTTTAAAAGAATGTCTGATTTTTTTATTAGGCTCGGTCTACCTTAAACGTGTCATTAACGTTTCAGCTATTCTGTTTAATATTTGGACCGCAGACCAATATGGTTTCAAAGAGCAGGAAAACAGTAAAAGAAAATATTCTTCGCACTGCAATTGCTGTGTTTAAGATATTGTCGCTACACCAAAATGACAGCTTGAAAGAACAAAACTAAGATTTAATTGTTTTACATAAATCTTATGGGAACAAACTGGATGTTGAACATTTGGTCTTCGGACACTAATGAACATTTGCCCTTTTGCCACACGTTAAGCAGATTATGCTAACCCATTTGGGCAACTGATGATACCTCAGTTTTTATAGGGGTTCACACTGTTATTGCTTTAGTTTTTGTAGCGTTCTTGTTCGTTTTTAGATCACCTGGCCTACAAGGCCATGGGAGTTTTTGCCATCACTATGAGTCCATCGTCCGTCGTCTGCCGTCCGTCGTCCGTCCGTCAACAATTTAAAAAATCTTCTACTCTGAAACCACTGAGCCAAATATAACCAAACTTGACTTGAATCATCACCAGGGTATGGCTTCTCAAAATTTTGTTCGATTATTTGGCTGATCAAACAACATGGCCACCACTGCTAAAAATAGAACATAGGGATAAATTGCAGTTTTTTGGCTATTAACTCAAAAAACCAATACAGATATCAAAAATTTGACATAGTAAAAATCATCAGCATGATGAGATCTACCTACCGTGCTATTTTGAAAACCCATCTTTGAGTTATAGCCGTAAAATTTTCAAAATTTTTGGATTCCTTATCTTTTATTTCAAAAAGTGTAACAGATAGAGGTCAAGTGTATATTGCAAAAATTTTCAGCATATCAAGATCTACCCACCCTAAAATTTTGAAGAAAATCCATAATTCCTTGTAGGAGGTTTAGCCCTTTTTTCACCGAACTTTTTAAAATTTTCGTATTTTTTGCTTTTATATCCAAAACTATAGAAGATGAAGGTTAAGTGTAAATTTATGAAATGTTTGCCTTGCTGTGTCGACTTCAAAACTGGTGTTGAAAATTGTTCATTGACCACCATTTTTAAAATGGACGCCAAAAAGGCGGGAAAATTCAACATTGTCCGATTTCAATGAATTTAGTTTCCAAATAGGTATTGATGTCGCAACTTTAAAACTGATGTTAAAAATTGATCGTCAAACACCATTTTCAAAATGGCTGCCAAAAAAGGCGGGAAAATTCAACATTGTCCGATTTCAATGAAATTTCGTTTCCAAATAGGTACTGATGTCGCAACTTCAAAACCGAAGTTAAAAAAATATTCATTGACTGCCATTTTCAAAAATGCCACCAAAAAAATTCAATGTTGTCAAATTTCAATGATATTTGATTTTCAAAGAGGAATTGATGTCACACCTTCAAAACTGATGATGAAAATTGTTTGCTTACGGCCATTTTCAAAATGGCTGCCAAAAAAGACGGGAAAATTCAACATTGTCCTATTTCAATGAAATTTGGTTTCCAAATAGATATTGATGTTGCGACTTCAAAACCGATGTTGGATATTGTTCGTAGACTGTCATTTACAAAATGACGCCTCGACTTCAAAACTGGTGTCGAAAGTGGTCCTTAGCAAGAACGTTTTTTGTCAAAAAAGCCAACAAAGAAATATAGAAAAACATGATCAGACTATAAGTACAGTTCAATATATTGGAGGTGTTCGAGCTACGAAAGTTTGAGAGTCTGGAGATTAACATAATTAACTGTATAACTTACAATGTTATCTTGATTGTGGCAACTGAGAGCCAGGTGAGCGATACAGGCTCCTGGGAGCCTCTGGTTCTATTTGTTTTGTCTTTGTATTGCTGTCTCAATTTGTGTTGGATATGAATTGCCGAGATTTTTTATTTTGGATTTTGGAATCCCCTTTCATCATTTTTGCCTCGGTATTCGTTTGCCGTTGTATAGTCAAAAGATTTTGTGAACCATACACTCAGATTCACAGCGATTACTTAAAGAGTTATATGATTCGCTTCTATTAAAATCTATACCATCTAATATATGAAAAAGGGTCTCTAAAATAACAAAAGAAATCTAGATTTAGTTATTGTTTAAAAAACCAAAAACGAAAAAACAAACAAAAAATAAAAAAAAACAAAAAACAAAAAACCAAAACAAACAAAAATAAGACCAAATACACAAAAATCGAAAAAGCGTTTAATTTTACATTAAAGCCGAAACATCGTATTCTTCTAGATCAATACTGTCTTCCTATTTAACTAATGTTTCTATTTATCGATTCCTAAAAAATCTTATTATTTTACTGGTATTTCGATTTGAATGCCAATATAAGTCTACGTGTACGTAATAGCGTATTTGAGTCATCTTGTAGGCGGCTTATTGCAATTCTTATTATTTCCTTAAAAATAGATAGATTAAGTGGTGTCGACGCAGTTTATTGCGTAATTAATAACATTATTCATATACTTTCGAATCCGGGCATTTTTTTCAGATCTAAGTGTCGAACAGGAAAAGTTTTTTTCTTTCATTCTCAAGTTTTGTTTTCTTCGCAATTTGTACATTGTTAATGCTGAGTAAATGGCGTACGCATCACTTATTTTTGTCTGTAAGATCTTTGTTGTATTTTCATCTATTCATAAAGGTAAGAACATCATTTTAAGAAATGACTTTTAGTTTTGTCAGTTTGTACATGTACATTTAGATATAAAAATCTGGGTTTTTTTGTTATATTATTGTATAACATGTAAATGTACTTTTTAAAGTAAATTTTAATGTGCGACTTCGCTATTATAAAACACAATACTGAAGCTACCTACAGATGGCCAGCATGACAACTAAAATCGTTGTCACAGTCTTTAAACAATGGTTTGAAAATACTGCTTACTTTGCCATTTTGATTTTGATAAGTCAAATGCTGTACAAGTTTAAAGTAAAACACTTTTAAATCAAGACAAGTAATAGCCGTTGCAGTAGTTAAAACAGATCCTAATGCAACATTTATATAACGAAGGTTTTGATTGATCAAAACAGACCCTTAATTCCACCATCTACATACCTGGGACAATTTACGTTCCCTGTTTAGTCTAGTTCCTAATATTATTATAAATTTATGACAATTTGAATCGCAATAACAGTACATTAGAGATGTTTCACATTTTGACGAAAGAGAACCTTAACGTACGGGGACTAGTTATTACACAAAAATTAAAAAGGCGAAAGTAAATTTGAAAATGTAAACACTTCCAATTACAATGTTGTGAATCTTAAACTAAATAATTATATAGGCAAAGTAGTTGAAAAATCTTCGTTCTGAGCCATATTTCCTTCGTAAATCGCTACGTCTCGTTTCGTCGCTTTCGTGTGTACGTATGACTTAGGAAAGAGACGAACGAAAGACATTCGAGTTGTCCTTCTTAAATTTAATAGATCAGGCATGCATTTCTCATTATGCCATTTATAAAATAAATGTGAAGAAGTAACAGTCAGACGACACAGTACAAAGTTCAAGAAATAAAATGTGCTACATGCAGTACTTGAACCATATGAACAGTAAACATACATAATACCTATTATATATTTTGAGCATTGTACAAGGTGGGAGGGGGGTCTTCATAAATAAGACATATGAATTTCTCTCATTTCATTGAATCAGATCTATTAAATATTTTCAAATACACATTTTACAATGCTAATTGTGACAGTTTGATGGACAAATACAATCAGGTCATGTTGAGATTTCCTCTTGAACCAAGCCTACCTATATTGAAATTTATTCAACGCATTTACGTATATTTTAACAGTGTCATATCCATTTGAAATTTGGCGGTGTAAAATTTGACATAAAAAGAATTATATGGTATTATATGGCCTTCATCGTATGCTATTCTATTGTTTAGACCTACTCGCTGATCTCTTATATCTTTTTTTTTTTGCTTGGGGTGGGGGTCTCCTCTACGGTAAAGCATGACATATGGTTTACTCGTTCAAACATATCTTGTATCTTGAATGGCGAATGATTTCGGCTTTTCCGTCTTCCATTCTAACAATCATTTCTGACTCAGTTTCATTATTTTTTTTTATAATACACGTGACGTGACTTTGCAAAACAATGGAGTTAACTTGTATGGGTGTTGTATATGAGCTAGTTATGCCAACCCGTTTTCGGTGGGGTTGGGGTTCAGAGACGGTGACACTTTTATGAAAAAGAGTGGATTTCAAATTTGACACGAGCAAAATTCATGTCATCGAAAGGGGCGAATCTTTATTCGATTGCCTGAGACGTGCAATGTTGTCCAGTAAATTGGTCACTTTTAAGTTGGAAAGACAATATCAAGACTTTCATTTCAAATTAAAGCTATTGGTATATCCCTTTTGTAGAAAAATTGATATTAACGTTACAAAACAATAAACAAAACAAACGCTAGAAAAATGCTGCAAAAAAAAATCACAGAAAATTTTTTAAAATATGATAAAAAACGTCGTCCGAGATCCGCTCAAAAGATGTGTATATGCTAATCTCCGCTTCATACATTTTAATTTCTAGAAAATAAATAATTTTTGTTTTATTCTTGCCTTTTTCCATGTGCAAGGATTACTCGTTATTGACAGGTCAGTTAGATTGCAATTAATAGCGAACTGGTTTGTAATTTGTTGATGATATTTTATAGTGCATAGAAAAACAAATTATTATTATAAATGCATTGCTTTTAAAAAGTGCTATACTATGCGCCGTTAAAGTATTCATATGGTCCGTGATTGAAGCAAGTTTTATCCGCTTTAGTTCTAAGTCGACATAGAAAGTATTTTTTTTTCAGTTTTTGCGTTTCCGGTACGATTTATTCATTTCAATCTCCATTCTTAAAAACTTATTGTACATGATTTTGCTATGTTGATCTTCGTAGCATATCAATAGTTGAAAATATTTTAATTGACAATATTTGGTGATTTCACCGGCTTGGCAAGCTATCAGTACAAGGGTGCACTCGATCGGTTAAAGGCTTCACAAGATTTTATTTCTATGTGAATAATGTCTAATATTGCCTTTGTATAAGGTGATGATGATGATTTAATAAGCTTGACAAACACATGCATTTAGTCGTCGTCTAAGAAATGATCTAAAAAATAATATTGGAAACGAATAACATGATATCTTCAGTTAATGGTCCCCTTCGTGTCATTTAGGTTGTGGTTCGTCGTGAAAGGTTTCTTTCGTCGGGTTACGTCGAGTTTCGTCAAAATGTGAAATATCTCTAATATTTCTAACCTAACAGTAACCTAACGGAAACATATGCCTCACTATCCGTGTGACGGGTGCTGTATACAGAGCAGGAAATGCACACCCTTCTGGAGCACCCGATGTCACTCTAGTGCTTTAGTTTTTTGTGTTGTGTATGTAATGTTCGTGTGTTTTGTGGGTATGTGGTGTCTTTGGTCTTCCGTCTTCTGGCGTTCTTGCTTTTGCCTTGTCTCTAGACTTAATTTGTGTAATCTTGTGCTTTGTTCCTTCGGTATTCTACTGCCGTTGTTTTGAATACCCAAGGGAGTCAATCTTGATTTTACGGTCAAAATATCCGTTTACCGGCTCCGCTGCGCGTCGCCTATTTTCTGCATTTTGACCGTCAAATCTACGATTGACACCCTCGGGTATTCAAATAATGTACTGTTATTGCTTAACTACCATATAGGGGTCCACTTGAACTTACTACGAGTTATTAGCATACTTAACTCATTGCCGCAGACCTTATGGTCATTCCATTGCTTGGTTCTACCTGTATTTGTAGAAACTTGTCTCACGTACATTAATTCCACACAATTTATTGTTAATACGAGTAGGGAAAAGAAGAATAATCTAGTGCATTTCTGTAGCATTATAGGACATAACTTTCACTTCACTGAATATAACCGAAATTACATCTATCAGAAATTGAGTACAGATTTAACCCTATAAACTGAAAAAAGTTAATCTAGGCCGTTTTCAGTTAATAACAAACACAGGTTCCTCTCATTGGCTTTTCTGGTTGTCTTCATTTGATTGCATAAATTAACATTTTATGATTTTAACTCTTCCCTTTCACTTGTAACATTTTTTCTAACATTAAGAATTGATTTTGTGCATGTTCTTAGTAGACTACAGAAACACAATTCATTTTTTTCCCTATTAAAATTTATCATGCCATGTATTACATTTCATATGACATATCAGGTACTAGTATCTTTTTTGACAATGTCGACATGTAGAACACATGATATAATAAATAAACATTTACGTATGGGTGTATTGGAACAGATATTCTGTGTTATTAACATATAGTAATTTCTGAGATTCTTTATTGGCTTATGGTTTCTGTATATGTTTAACCGCTGTTTTCAAGATGTGATAATAATTAAGGTCTTTCACCACAAGTGAAAGACCTTATTGTATTTCTTCTGATTATTATTAGGTCTTTCCACTTTCCAAGTGGAAAGCCTTTAGTTTTTGTTCTGATTATCTTTTTTTTATTTTTATTCTTCTGCCGTTCTTCGATCATTCCGTGTATAGTCATTTCGCGAGATGTCGGAACGATTTTTGGTATATGATATTGTTAAGTGATTCTGCATTTTAAACTGACCCTGTTTAATCGAACACTTTTCGCGAAGGGAGTTATCTCCCCTAACACTGTTTTGCTTGTTATCAGATCTCCTCATAAACCGTAACCGATATAAAGAAACTGAGGTGAGGAAAATGTTAGACTCATCCTCAGGATGAATTATCATGCAAAAAAAATTTTTTGGGTCGCGACCCCGGTTACGCGTTTTTGACCCCTAAATATGTCGATTTCTCAAAGTTGTCGGATTTTGATGAAATTTTGTTTCCAGGTAGCTTTTTTAGTCCTGATTACAAAAATATGGTCAAAAATATTTTTTGTCCGCCACTTTCAAAATGGCGGCTATTTGAAATATTGTTATCGCGATAACTCGCAAACGTTAAAGAATTGATGAAAACATTATATGGCAAAAATGTTCCCCTCATTGAGATCTAAATTTGATTCAATTGAACGAAAACTCTGCGATGAACCGTTTTTGAGTTATAGCCCTTGATGCGTTTCCGTAAATCGGTTTTTTGCGAATAACTTTTAAACGCTTACAGATAATATAGTAAACATATATGTTTAAAGTGATCAGCATGAAAGACCTTCAATTTGAGTACCAGGTTGAAGGTCATCGGTGACCTTTGACCTTGACCTTTGACCTTGTTAGCATATAAACCCAATAACCGTAATAGATAGCTGAAAAATTATATAAGCAAAAATGTTTACCATATCAAGGGCTACATTTGATTCATTTGGACTGAGGCTCTCCGATGACTCCCCAAAGAGTTATTGCCCTTGACGCGTTTCAGAAATAGGTTTTTTGCGTATAACTTTTAAACCTTTACAGATAGTATGGTCATGTAACATATCAAATCAATCAGTAAAAAGAGACCTTTGATTTGATCCCAAGGTCAAAGGTCATCAAAGTCATCGGTCAAGGTCATAACCATTTTTTTGTCTTTTTATTGTAAAAAACAGTCATTAAAGCTGTTAGTAAAAGAAATCAAATATATTGTTCACAATGTGCATCTCATCAAGAAGATTTCAAACATAACACGTAACAAAACATAACATTGACGGGAAAAGACCTTGCAATTGTTCTCTGAACAATGTCTTTTTAATTATTATTATTTTTCTTTTTTTTTCTGCCGCCCATAGCGAAAAAGTGTCGCGACATATCAATTCGATACTTGGTACACTTAATCGGCTTTGGAAGGGGACGAAGCCACTGACCCTGTGAAACCGATCTATTTTTAGTAACGGAGTTATCTCCCCGAAGACCGAAAACTTTGTTATCATGTTTGCTCAAAAACCGTAACCGATATCAAAATTCTGATGTGGGGAAAATGTCGCATTCATCCTCAGGATGTTTCGTTATGCGAAAAAAAAAAAAATTGGGGTTGCGACCCCTGTTACGCGTTTTTGACCCCTATTCATGCAAATTTCTTAAAGTTATCCGATTTTGATAAACTTTGGTTTCCAAGTAGCCTGTATGGTCCTGATTACAAATCCGTGGTCAAATTTTTTTTTTCATCCGCCATTTTCAAAATGGCCGCCATTCGAAATTTTGTTATCGCGATATCTCGGAAACGATAAAAACATTTATGAAAACATTGTGTTGCAAAATTATTCCTCTCATAAAGATCTACATTTCTGGTTGGTCACAAAAAAATTTCGTCCGCCATTTTCAAAATGGCTGCCAATCGAAATTTTGTTATCGTGATATCTCGGAAACGATGAAAAATTTATGAAAACATTGTGTTGCAAAAATACTCCTCTCATAAAGATCTACATTTCTGGTTGGTCACAAAAAAATTTTCGTCCGCCATTTTCAAAATG
>MJUU01037028.1:0-33858 GCA_002080025.1 Modiolus philippinarum | reverse complement strand
TCTCATAAAGATCTACATTTCTGGTTGGTCAAAAAAAAATTTTCGTCCGCCATTTTCAAAATGGCCGCCATTCGAAATTTTGTTATCGCGATATCTCGGAAACGATAAAAAATTTATGAAAACATTGTGTTGCAAAATTACTCCTCTCATAAAGATCTACATTTCTGGTTGGTCACAAGAAAATTTTCGTCCGCACTTTTTCAAAATGGCCGCCATTCGAAATTTTGTTATCGCGATATCTCGGAAACGATAAAAAATTTATGAAAACATTGTGTTGCAAAATTACTCCTCTCATGAAGATCTACATTTCTGGTTGGTCACAAAAAAATTTTCGTCCGCCATTTTCAAAATGGCTGCCATTCGAAATTTTGTTATCGCGATATCTCGGAAATGATAACAAAAATTTATGAAAACATTGTGTTGTAAAATTACTCCTCTCATTAAGATCTACATTTCTGGTTGGTCAAAAAATAATTTTCGTCCACCATTTTAAAAATGGCCGCCATTCGATATTTTGTTATCGCGATATCTCGGAAACTATAAAAAAAATTATGAAAACTTTGTGTTGCAAAAATACTCCTCTAATGAAGATCTTCATTTATGGTTGGAAAAAAATTGTTTTGGTCCACCATTTTAAAAATGGCCGCCATTCGAAATTTTGTTATCGCGATATCTTGGAAATGATAAAAAAAATTTATGAAAACATTGTGTGGCAAAAATACTCCTTTCATTTATATCTACATTTATGGTTGGTGAAAATCCTTTTGTTTACATAACAAAAACAAACTCTAACATGTAATCGTGATGAAAACTGGTGAAAGACCTTGCAATTGTTCTCTGAACAATTGACCTTTTAATTGTTGACTAATTTTCTTAAAAATATGGTAAGTATGATTTATCACCACTACCAAATGTCATAAAGAAACCCGCCATGTGCCATTGAATTGCGTGCCATTTTTTATTTATTTTTATTTTATTTACCTACGCAATCTTCCTGTCATCACTTCTTATTGAAATGACGTGCAGAATTCAAATCTCATCCAATTTGCATAAACAATACTGTTAACACCATAGAAAGGCACTTCCTATTATATTCTAATATTTTAAAAATGTATCGTTCTTGTATTATAACCACCGTTATCAACAAGTGGCGCATTTTTTCATGTGTTCCAAATAATAAGAATATTCATATTTTAAAAGTTACATGTATGAAAAACCCGTAATCATATTAAATATGCAGAGTGCTACCACTTGTGAAGCTCCTTTGATTGAAAGCTTAAGGGCTCAAGACGGATATACAAAAAAAACAAATTTGTTTGTTTGCTGAAAAAATTTAAAATCTTTGCTGCATAGAAAGAAAAATTCTACATTGGCTTCATTAATTTAACGGATAATATTTCTACTTTCATCATTAGATGAATATTCTTTGGTTTAAGAATCCCTATTATATATTTCCCACCGAGACATTTGAATCATCCGAATACTTAAAAATATAAAATGTATGATAAATATTTATTTATATAACAATACTTGTAGGTAATAAATACTACCAGTTTATCATAAATTTCTCTAGATATAAGATTTCAAATAATGCAATTAATCTAAAGTTTCTGTATTGATAAATTTATCAATAATTCGCATTAAGACTTGTTGAAATTTGAAATCATGGGGGATCATAGCAAAACAAACAAGCGGAAAAATTCTATCCAATAGCCCATGCATTTTAAACCCTAGGACATGTAGTAATTTTGTTGTTTTTTAACTTTCTCAACAGGTAGCTGGTATGAAGCCCAGGGACGATGTAAAATTTTTAGTGGCAACTACAAAAATGTTACAAATACTGTGCAGGATATAGACGAACGATACTTGCCAGTATGGACTGATATTGCTGTTGCTGCTTCGGAGTGGACTGATTTTGATGGTAATTGTTTAAAATATATTTAGTATTATTCTATAAAGTTCTGTTGTTTCGATGATTTACAGCATGATAATTTTACCGGTTCTTTATAGATTTTTTGTATTCAAAAATTTACTTTTATTCTTAATATGCAAAAGAAAGGAAATGGGGAAAATGTCAAGGAGACAACATCCCATATCCAGGTTAAAACGACCTAAAACAAATCATCTAGGGGTCACCGCACCGTGTTCTTTTTTCTGGTCGGATGCACAAATAAGGATTCATTCCACCATATTAATTCTGTAATTTTACACCATTTGATTGTTTTACCTACTGCTTCTTCAGCAACAATTTGCTGCATGAGAAGGTTGTATGATTTAGAGCTTGAAATAACTCTGAAGTATGAGAAAAACTCATTATTGTTGAAAGCCTCAGGTGATTGCAAGTTGAAGAACAACAATAAAAGCATTGTTTGATTGATTAGTTTTACCAAATATTTGTAGAGATTTTGTCTCATTTGCATTTTGTCTCAATCTTCCAATGTTAATTTGAGTTTTGTTTTTCATTTGACTATTACAGGTTGCTTGGATGTACATATAAGGAAGGGGAGCAGTACCTATACTTACTCAAAACTTTGGTCATTATTTGAAGTTGTCCCAGTGAAATTAACAAACGCATTCGAGTGTGCTTTTCAGTGCACAGACAGGTCTAGATATTTCATTTACTTTGTGAGTTGAATATATATACCTTAATCATTTCTGACGGCGTAAACTTTTATGTTAAGTTTATATAATAAGGTCAGTTTTCTCAGTAACTTTAAATGTTATGTGAATGATATTTGGTATATCGATTGGTCATGGGTAGTACTTGACAGTTTTCTATATAACTTTTGTTCGTGACATTAATTTGACGGCCCAATGAACGATTTAAATTTTTGATTAAGGTAATTTCCCCGAATTTATAAATGGTAGGTATTTGTTATTTCATATGATAGCTGATAGTGGGTAGTACAGGAGTCTATCACATGTCTTCTGCCCTGATCTTATTTTCTAGAGAATTGTGATTAGGTCAGTGTCTTGGTAAAAACAGAGCTTTGTAACAGGTTCGATACTCCTTCGTTTAAACATATCTTTCTTACATTTTGATATTGAACGTTTCCAGACAAAATCAGTTCCCGGGCAAGCACCGAAGTACTGGCTATTTGGTTGATGAATACCCTCGGAGAACCGTCCATTAGCAAGACATTGGCCCAGCTGTCATAGTTACTGTGAATTCAATTTTTGCATATGGATATTGCGATGTCTTAGGTCTCTTCAAATTAAGCCATTTGGAAATCCATAAACCCATATCCATAAACCCATATATATATATAAAGCTGATAGAGAAAAGGTTATCAGTAAAATATAATGGCAACGCCAAAATCAGATAAGGATAGAGCTATGCAAGAGGGAGATACTCTTTAAGTTTAAACAAAATTTCTTTAAATTTAGATACTAATATTCTAAGTTTTCAAAAAAAAAAACAAAAAACAAAAAAACAAAAAAACAAAAAACAAAANAAGCAACCCCCCCCCCAAAAAAAAAAAAAAAAAAAAAAGAAAACGTTTTCGGGCCAGTACTTAATTACTTACTACTCACAGCCTGTAATATGGCCTTATGAGCATATTAACATACTCTGATTAGGTCAGTTTCCCGCTAACTATTTATGGAAGATAAATGGTATTTCTTATTTGGGTTTGTCTCACAGGACAGTCTGATTTATGGTTTTGTATGTAATCTAAAGTGCACAGTCCATCTTATACTAAGCATTTTAAGGTTAGTTTCCGGAAAATTATTCATGGTAGATCAATGGTGAATGGAAGGTCTGTTGGTATCCTGCAGTCTGCTATATGTTTTTTTGTCTATGAACTTAAAACCAGAGTCCAATTATAAAATAATTGCGAAACTTGTAGCCTTTAGATTAAAAAAAGTATTACCAAATATAATACATAAAGATCAACGGGGTAGAGATATAGCAAATGCTAATAGACTGATCCAAGATATAATTGAGTATGTTGATTCCAAAAATGAGGAAGGTGTTATAATATTCCTAGACCAACAAAAGAATTGATCGGATTGAATGGGGTTGGGTTCAAGCATGTTTAAAAAATTTCAATTTTGGCCCTAAATTTTGTGCATGGATTGACATGCTTCTAAAAATTCCAAAACATGTATGAAAACAAATGGCTTCATCCCGAAATATGTCCCTATTTCAAGATCTGTACGCCAAGCATGTCCAATTGCACCCCTCAGTCTTTACGTCATTCAAGCAGAATTATGGCATGCGAAATACGGAAAAAATCCTGAAATAGAAGGGATAAGACTTCCTGGGACTGTAGGGTTGATTGAAACTAAAATTAGTCTATTTGCTGACGATACTCAACTGTTAAATAATTTTTTAAGGCAGTGGAACAATCTTTTGATGTTTTACATACAAGCACCTGGTGCAAAAATTAATTTTCAAAAAACAATGGAGTTGTTTATTGGGAGAAATAAAGGACGAAAACCACATTAAAAAAAAATACTTGGATAAAAGATAATGTCAAAACTTTGGGGATGAACCATGGTTATAACATAGATGAAGAGGAAATTTGGAAACCATAAATAGATAGGATAAAAAGATGTCTTCAAGTCTAGCAAACAAGAAGTTTGACTTTCAAAGGTAAAGTATTGATTGTCAAAAATCTTGTTATTTTCGTGATAGGTTACGAAATCGATATGAGAGGGATAACTGAAATTTATCTAAAACATATCAATAACTTAATTTGGGTATTTATTTGGGATGGTAAAGTAAATCAGATAAATAGAAATGTTTGTTGCTTGGAGGAACAAAACGGGGTAATGGGTATGCTCAATCTGTTTTCTTTTGTAAAAGTAAACACATAAAATCAATTTACAGAATTTTGCAAAGCCCGGAGGAAACCTGGAACGCTTTTACGAAATTTTGGTTAACCAAATATGACCAGGCTACTGGAAAACAAATCTGTCTTTGTCAGTGTTCAGACTTTGGTCCTCTGAATTTAGAAAATATACCAAAATTCTACAGAACTATATTACATATTGAAAGTCTTATAGTGAATTTGTTGGAACTTTGAAACCTACTAATGTTCAAGAGGTGCTCGATACTCCGCTTTTTTGTAATGCATTAATTAAATTTCAAGGGAAAAATTTATTTTTCAAATCATTTCTAAAAAGCGGTTAGTATACATCAGGGATATATGAGATGAAATTGAGGGGAATTTTTATACAATGTAATCGTATATTCAACCGCCTTGTAGACAAAAGAAACTGTGTATCAGAGTATTCGAAGTTGAAGAAAGCCATATCGGCTTGTTTTATATCTATTTAAAAGACTGAAAATGTTCTATCAGAACTGGTAGCGTATGAGATAAGATTGGTAAATATGCCGATTTTTACAAAATAGGGGGATTTAATTATTCTTTCTAAGTTAAAATTAAAACAGATTCGGAAAGCTTTTAATATAACAATCACCCCAAAATCAGAATAAATGCAATAGTGAATATGAAAATATTAATTGGGAAAATATTTGGGGAGTTTTAATTCAGTTGGGTACAAGAAATAAAATCAGGGAATTTCAGTAGAAATGTCTTCATTATATTTTATACACCGAGTATAAATTGAACAAGATAGGATTATCCCAAACTCGCGGTTGTTGTCACTTTTGTAAACATGTGTTTGAAACTCAATCTCATTTATTTTATAAATCTAAATTTGTGTATGAATTTGTTGAATATGTTAACACTTTAATTAGAGAATTAGACTTAACGAATGTGTATGATTTATGTGATAAGTCCATGTTGTTAGGTTTTTATTAAGGCTAAATACGGGAATTAATTTTGTTTAATATTATCCTAGTTATCTCTAAATGGGTTATTTGGAAATCAAGAAACACTGTTAAGTATACAAATGAGAGATTCAATGTAAATTTACTAAAGGTTAACTTTGTTAAAGAAATTAAATTTAATCTAAAGTTGAGAAGTGAATATTTAACATAAATAATGACAAAAATAGATTGATAGATATTTTAAATTAGAATAAGAATTTTGATGGAACTAATTTTCACTGTGGCTTTGTTATTTAGTTATTCGTATAGCTGATTAATTGTAAAAAAAACTTGTTATACTATGTCCTGTAGAAATATTTTGAGTGTGTAATTTATATTGTTTATTGTAATTCACAAGAGATGCCTGGGCTTTTGTGAAATTTGTTAACAGGCAAAATTAGGAATTAAGAAATAAAACAGTATCACAGGAAAATTTAATGATTTTTGTATATGGACCGGTTATGGATAATACAATAACTTATGTCTGTGACCTCAATTCCAGGGTCTAGTGAGTATGTTCTATTTTGATTACCTTTTAGTTTTGTGCATTTGGATTTGTTTTGAAAAGTATATGACTGGTTTGCCATGCGACTTATATCTATTACATCTACGTCATGGTCAAGTGAGCATATTGGTTTCGAATTCCAGAATGGCGTTTCAACGATATCCAATATGTCACTTCGTCTTGAGTAGTACAGGCAGGTCTGTTATATAAATTTTGTCCTTGATCTCAGTTTCATAGTGTTCTGAGCATGTTAGTTTCTCTATATTTAATAGTAATAGAAGGTCAGTGATATTTTTATTTGGGTATTACATGACATTCAGCTATTAGCTTTTTTAGTGAGCCTAATTCCACAGTCCATCGGGAATGTTAGTTTTATCTGTCTGTTTTGTTTGATTTCTCACATAACGTTTGTGGACAAGCAAGGACGAATGTAACATATATTATGGTCCACACTTATTATAAACGAAGAACGAATACAAGCGGTGCATATCGTGTACTTATATTAATTGTATATCTATAAATCCTGGTAAGGAGAGATTTCAGTAGAATTTTGAAAATAAGCAAAATAGCAACCTTAACATTGAGATGTAATATAAATAATTTTTAATTTACTATATTGTTTATGTATTTTAGGATTCATTTTGTATATGTGTCACCAAGTTAAAATACGTGAAGAAGTTCACATTAAATTGTTTAGTATCGTGTTATGATAGTAAACACACACACGACAACCTTTCTGTTTATTGTTCCTCTGGAAATGGGATCCCAGTTTTCAAATTTATTCAAGGTATGTAATTACCATGTTTTTAATACGTTTAAATATCTCATCATAATATTTTGAAGACAATCCTCATTTTGGAGTAAATACTCGAAATAATGTATCTCTAAATCCAGATTTTGTGTAACTGCTAGCTACTTTTATCATAAAATAATAAAGCTATGGAATCTTCGTTCACAGGACCCCGCATCTACAAAACATAACATTGCATTTTATCGTTTTATAAGTTTATTTATCTATTTGTATAGGTGATTATTTTTGTAAGAAATATTCGGCATGGTTAGTAACCCTCTAGCTAAATATGCACCTCAATCGTAATACAATATAACAGGTCAACATTTTCTAGATTTTACCTGATAAAAAGGTAACTATCCTTTCTGAAATAGTTTATTTTTCTTTTCATTTGACGTAAATTCTGCGTAACGACGGTAAATATTATTTCAAAAGTATCTCATTAATGTTATGAGAATGGTTATGTACAGTTGGGAGCATACATGACCTACCGTCCAGGTTAACTCTTATCAGCTCTAGCAGTCAAGGACAAATGGTCATAAAAATGGCAAAAGCTCTAAGATAACTTAGTATATTTCTTAAAGCGGCTCTAATTGGATCTACAGGGAGGCTGTTCTGAAAGCTGTCATAGTTAAAAAATTTGCTCTAATTGAACTTAGAACAGTTATAAAAGGGGTAATTGGGTAGAACAGTTCTCAAAGTTTTCATACGGCAGAGCAATTTGAAAAGTTGTCACACGGAAGAGCTTTTCTATAGTTTGAAGGACATGAACAGTAAGATGAAGAACCAAATACGGGTTAGGGCTATACTTGTTACGATCGAATTTGACAAATATGCCGCCTGTTAAAATGTATGGACTTTCTCCCTTCTTAAGAAAAAATAATTGATAATCTAATATAAAAGTAATAATGGTCTTCTTCGGGTATTACTATCTGGTCATGGTTATTTTACCCGTTGGTCCACGAAAATTCTGAACAAGAGTTATTTCCCTTCCGGAAAAGGATATCCGCAAAACATAGTTCGCGATAGTGAATTTTCGTGAAATTTATTATGAAAACACAAATCGTAAAATTGAATTATCAGAAGAATCTGAATAAACATTAAATTTCTAAAATAATAATTAAGACATCTCGAAATATTTAATTAAATGATTTTGGGGAAAGCGCTAGGGCTTAGGATATATTAGATACCGACATCTTGTTGAAAATGAAAATACGGACATGGCTGACAAAAACACGACCGCAGTACAATACCGAAGGAACAAAGGATTGGCAATTACGAAATTCGATAGTCCAAAGACACAGCCAATTCAAGAACAGAGAAAAATAATAACGTCGCTCAACAACATTCAATTTTTTATGAATTTTATTATTATTAACTTTATTTTGACAACCATAAATCAGAGCATTTCTTCGACGATGATGGGTTCAAGGCAGTATGAGCGTTAGATTTCAGAAGCATTTGTTATCCTCGGGTTTTATGAATTTAAACAGGTCAGGTTTTGAAATTTTTGCACATGTATTATATTTTCTTGGTCATATGTCATTTTAAAATGCATAAAATAGACCATGTATAAAATTGCATAAACTTCCAATCATATTTTAATATATTTTAAGGCATATAAACAGCTAATGAAAATTCTAGAGAGAACTGTTTGCGGCCATAATTTTGACTTGTTGTCTCTCAAAAATTTTTGCATGGATTTTCAATATTTTTTGCTCATGTTGTTATATTAGCAAAGTTCCCTAAAACAAACGGTCAGCATTTTAATTCTATTTACAATATTTCTGACACCTGTACTCCCTTAAGAACAACTCTTGTGTATTCCCTTAAGAAAAACTCTTGACCATGTCTGCTTTTGGCAACAAACCACTAATTCAACTAATCGGAGCGGATTTGAACATATGAAAAAAGGTTCTTTGAATATAAAGGTAGACTTTGTATTTTCGCACCTATTTGAGGGAAATTAATAGCTTGTAGACCAATTTAACCGTTGATATCAAAAGGTTTATTGTAAGGGCAAGGTCAATTGACCAGGTGAACGTTCTGATCATTTAAAGAAAAAATCAGAGATATTCTTCACTTGAACCTCAAGTGAAGAATATCTCTGATTTTTTAAAATTTTCCAAAGGATAAAGTGTTAAACTATTGTTATTATTGATGTAGCTATTGTTCTCGGTTTTCGCTTACTTTATCCCCGCGGACATCAAGAAGGTAGAAACCTTTAAACACATTTTTGCAAGGTAGCTCTAAAGAGATGTTTGAGTCGGATTGGCTTAGATATTTAGATTTGTTAAGAGAGGAAGCAATTTTTAAATTACCTTCGCTGTAGATGGTCATCCTTAAATAAAACTAAAAATAAAGGGACGACCTTAATAATGTTACGTTTGGTTCAAATTGGCATAGTAGTTTCAAAGAGGTCTTCAGAATGTGTATTCTGATATTTAAAATATAGATCGTCGCTGGCGCCATCTTGGAATAAATGCGAACCCTTTTTGAACGGCAGACCCCAAAAACAATTCTTGTGAAGTTTGTGTCAGTTTCATTACAAATTCTACAGATTTTTTAGCTCGAAATAGATTTCAAAAATTAAACGGAAGTTAAAAGAAGATATATTTGTTCCGGCAGATAAAGCAGCCAATAATGTGGTCGTTGTTTGACGTAGGTATTACATCGAGGTGCTTCGGAATGAAATTTCCAATTCTAGTACGTTTCAAGCTACCACGTCAACAGAAACACAAATAATTGATGATCACATGATAGCTACAGCTAAAGTTAAAGCAACTTCTAATTAAAAAAGCATTCCTACTATGTATTGGCTTCCTAAACTTCACAAAAATCCTTTCAAATTTCGTTTTATTTCGGCATCAAGTAAATGTTCAACTACACATATTTCTGTTTTATTGACCAGTGCTCTTACTACCATAAAAAATCTCGTCATCAACTTTAGCAACAAATGTTATGAATACATTTGAATTAACTACTTTTGGAGTGTTAGAAATTCGGTAGAAGTTTTGGAAAGACTTCGATCTGTTAATGAAGCATACCCTCCGTCGATAGCTATGATTTTTCTAACCTATATACCACATTACCGCATACACTCATCAAAGAGTATTTTCGTATTTGATCAAATGGTCCTTCAAAAAATCAGGATGTACGTACATTTGTTGCAGTACATTTAAATCGTTTTTCAGTGACGACAAACATGACAAACATACCAACTGGACTTGACAGGATATGATAAAAGCATTAAATTTTCTTCTTGATAATAGTTTTGTTCGTTTCGGTGATACAGTCTATCGGCAAAAAAATAGGTATTCCTATGGGTACCAACAGTGCACCTCTCATAGCAGATTTATTTCTTTATTGCTACAAGTCACAATTCATGGCAAAAATTCAAAAAGACCCTTCTAAACAGCATTTAGTGGATAAATTTATCAGTACATATAGATATTTGGACGATATTTTGGCTTTAAACAATCCTGAATTTCCTAAATTTACTGATGAAATTTATCCTGCAGAACTTACTTTAAATAAATCAAATAGCAGCAGCGATTATTCTCCTTTTCTTGATCTTGATATATCAATAAATCAAGGAAAGTTAAATACTAAGGTTTATGATAAAAGGGATGATTTCTCCTTCCCTATAGTCAATTTTCCCCATCTCGACGGCCATGTTCCGTCAACCCTTCTTACGGGGTCTATATTTCACAACTTTTTCGATATGCACGAATATGTAGTGATGTTTCTGACTTCAACGAGCGAAATCTTTGTCTCACTGAAAAACTTCTGCATCAAGGGTTTAGATATCATAAATTGATAAAAACATTCTCTAAATTTTATTATAGATACATTGACTTATTAAGAAAATTTGGTTCTACATGCAGGGCTCTTATACATCAGGGCATTTCACTTCCAAACTTCTATGGCAATATCATTTACAAAGCGCATAAATTCAAAAATTGTCCTTCAAAACTTATTAATCCGTTAAACAAACTTATTCATAAAGGATATGAATACAGCATTGTTGTTAAATCGTTACTTCTGGTTTTTGTTGGCGAAATTATTGATCATCTCCTAAATGCTTTACACCATAACTAAATTTAAACAATTTTTCATATTGGCAGTATTTGGCATTGTACAATATCATGTTCTTTTTTATAATTGAATACGTTGTTATACCAAATCTATTTAGAAGTATTTTGAAGTTTTATATGTAAGAAGGCTTGATGTCATAGTCAACGGAAATTATGTCCTTAGCTAGCTGTCAGTAACTGCGAGCATATGTCAGGACAGTACCTGTGTGTACTGTCTTCATGTTTTATGTACTTCATTGTAAGGGTACTCGTCTTGATAAGTTGGACTTTTTTTAGTTTGATTTTTATTGTGAGTCTTTTTGTGTATTTATTTTTTAGCTATTCACCACACATAGGGGGAGGGTTTGGATCCAAGAAAACGGGTTTAACTCCACCGCAATTTTTGCGCCTGTCCTAAGTCAGGAATATATTGGAGATTGGCTTGTCCGTGTCTTCATTTAAAATTTTAGTTACTTGATATTTGGGTTAATGGATGTTGTTTGTTTCCATTGATTTATCCACTTTTTTACCTTTTGGGGGCGATTTAGGGCTTGCTATATGGAGTGAGAATCCTCACTGTGTTGAAGACCGTACGGTAACCTCTAGATGCTTTGTTTTGGGTCGTTTAAACCTGGATATGGAATGTTGTCTCCTTGACATTTACCCCAATGCCTTTTTTCATATTTAATAGAGAATTCATTATTCCCTCACTCTTGTGTAAATACTGGTATTTTACTTACCAAAGAGCTAGGAAAAAATTCCAGTTATAATAAATGTCGACGAGACTGTCTTCTAAAATCATATTTCTCTAATTGTATTTTAAATTGTAATTGTAATTGAAATACTGTGATACTAGCTTTTCAAGAAGTGGTGTAAATGAAATTTGGATATAAAAAACTCTAAAGATCTGCTTGACATCCTGAATCTAGATCATTATTGAATTGCAACAGCATTAAAACATTTGACTTCTCCACACTTTATACTACCATTCCTCATGAACAACTGAAATTTCGGCTGAAAGATATAATTCATAGATGTTTCTCCCGTATGAACGGCGAACGAAGATATAAGTACATTGTCATAGGCAGAGAACAAGCATACTTTGTGAAATATGAGTTTTTGATCGACAATATATTTGTCCAGTTTGGAGGACTTGTTTTTCAGCAGACCATTGGAATTCCAATATGCACAAAATGTGCACCTCTTTTATCCGATCTGTTTCTCCACTCCTATGAGGCTGAATTCATTTAAGGGCTTCTTCAAAATAAAGACAAAAAACTGGCCCAGTCCTTTAATTTCAGCTTCCGTTATATAGATGATATTTTATCACTAAACAATCCTCGATTTGGTGATTTTCTTCATCTTATTTATCCAAAAGAGCTTGAAATTAAGGATACTACAGATACTTCCACATCGGCTTCGTTCCTTGACCTTCATCTTCAAATCGACAACAGAGGTACATTACAAACTAGTTTGTACGCAATGACTTCATTTTTCCAAAAGTCAACTTCACTTTTCTTTGTAGCAACATTCCAAAAGCACCAGCATATTGAGTTAACATCTCACAATTCATTCGCTACTCAAGGGCTTGTGGTCGTTACAGTGACTTCCTTGATAGAGCTCAGTTGCTTACAAATAGACTATTTAAGCAAGGGTACGTTACCAAAAAGTTAAAATCATCACTACAGACGTTTTGCGGTCGACATCACGATCTTGTGGATCGCTATGGGATATCTGTTTCCCAGATGACAACAGATCTTTCCCTCTGCAACTAAAGTTTGTTTTTCCTCTATCGGATTTGACTTTACTACCGGATTTGACATGTTCAACACGGCGGGTGTCTTATAAGAAGCAGGAGATGCTTACTCTACCGGTACACCTGATCTCACCAATGGTTTTTATTGGGTCCGTGTTGTTCATCTGTATGTGTGTCTTCATTTTTCTTTTTTGTCCCGTACTTAAGTGGTGTCCTTGTTTCTTAGTGTGTCCGATGTTGGCATTGTCCATGGATTGTTCGTTTTTTTTTTGATTGACGGTTCGGTTCTCACTTACTTTATTTAGTTATATGACACATATAATTAAATATATAAGTTATATAACATATTTTACTTCAGTTCACTTTTCATTCTACACGGAATAATACGCATGCCAACACTGGTAACAAGAAGATCGTGGCACATTTTTGAATAGGTATTTTAGGGGTGGCTTTTCCAGAAATTCTCAAACTTTGAAATATGAAAATTAGTTAGCTCATTTCAGAAACTGTCTTAGTAAACACAAAACAATGTTAATAACTATCCTTACCCCTTTGTTAGTAAAAACAAGGTTAATATTTTTTCTAGTTTTAGTATATTTTGACTTATTATATAAAGAACATATTAAGTGCATTTTATTTGACGATGAATTATGACATTTATATCTATTCGAATAATTGTCTCTATATATATTTTTTCCTGCTAGTTCTAAATGTGTTGCATTGAATGTATTATTTACACCAGTACATTTTACTTGACGATGAATTATGACTCTCATATCTACTCGGATAGTTCTCTCGAAACAAGTTTCAAAGTAGTAGACTAGTGATGCTGGCTATTGTCGTTTTCTTTGTCTGTACTAATTTACCGGTCCATTTGTTATCAAAGTACAATGTTGGAGATACATATGGGTGGTAAAAAGTTACCACCAAAAAGTACATTTGGTCGATTTCAATCTTATATTTATTTCTGTGGAATATTTTACACAAATAAGCAAAAACAAAAGTTTTTTGTTCTTTAATTCATTTTTAAAAGAATATCTTTGCTACATGTAACATCATTCCGTGTATGGCACTCGGTAAATATCCTTGGTACTAGATTTGGCTTCATATTTCGATTTATTTGGTAATGAATACTTCTTTTATTACAACTTTTTGATTATGGCTTTCCAATAATTTGATTTTAATGCTGCAGATGAGAGGTTACTCCTTGAAACACGTGTACAGCATAACGAAATTTACTGTTTTTTTATGCAACTTCGATATTTTTTTTTTGTATTTTGAACCATTTGGGCGATGCCACTGCTGGTGGACCAGAGGTCCCCGAGGGTATTCACCAGCCCGATAGTCAGACTTGTCTGACATGAAAATTTTACCTTGCGTTTTATAGAATTTGAATGTTTTTATCAAAATTCTAACCCCTTAAAAATATTGAGGCTTCATTCCTTGTATGGCACTCAGTAGATGTTCTTGGTACTGGAGTTTGCTTTTTATTTTGATTTATTTGGTAATGAGTACTTCTTTTATTACAACTTTTGGATTAAGGCTTACCAATTATTTGTTTTTAATGCTGCTGATGAGAGGTTACTCCTTAAAATACGTGTACAGCATAAGGGAATTTACTGTTTTTTATGCAACTTCGGTATTTTTTGTATAGGTAAAATTAAAATTTACTGAAATATGTGATATATTGTTTGTTGTCTAACAGTACTCATTGCTGTACATGCTGTAATTTCAGAGACTTTACTGTGATGCACAAATTAATATATTATCTGTTTATGGTTTTAAACGGTATTGTATATGATGTTTTTTTTAGGATTGGAGCCAAATATAGAGCGAAATCATGATGATAACCATCAATATCAGTGTCTTATTCGACATAACAACAGAACCAAAGTGGTTAACTGCCTAAAAAAGCGCCATTTTGCGTGCAGAAAAGTAAATGGTAATATATTTTAAATTTTAGATAAAAGAATCGTATTTAGTCTTTACATAATAAGTCCGTAGAATACAGAAACTTTCAAGCAAAATAAAATGAGAAACATATCTAACATATCACAGATATAGCTCTTTTCAAAAAAATGTTATCTTTTCCTGGATTGAAACTCTAATCAAATGGAGATACGAACAATCTTCGCTTCCGGTTATCACTTGTATCACTACTATTCAACTACATGTAGTTAATGAAAATGGTAAATTGAGAACATATGTCCAAATTAAATTAAAATTTGGTTATGAAAACTTTCATGATCTTTTAACTGAATTTAAACTCAGAAGGTGTATAACAAAATTCAAAATTAGTTGTCATAAATTAAAAATAGAATCTGGTAGATATACAAGACCAGTAACACCTGTAGACTAACGAATTTGCGATAGATGTAATAATTTAGAAGTGGATGATGAATCTCATTTTTTAAATAATTGTACTAAACTTTCAGAATCTACAAAAACATTATTTGATATCATAAAAGAATCTAGTGTAAATTTTGATCAATTATCATCATTCCACAAAGTACTTTGGACTTTTAATTGCGAAGATATAACCATTTTAAATAGCCTTGGGAAGTTCCTCTTGGAGTCTGGTTTAACTTAGACTTAAGATTATAGTTATACTGTAACAATATATGTTTTTTTTTTTACTGATCTTATTATTAAAATTATATATCTACTGTATGATATATAAATTGTTTTTTAGTATTATGCTCATTTATGTCAGAATCATTATTTGTGCTGCCATTGCCCCTCGTGGGCCCATAATTGGTCAATAAACTTGGAATTCCTAGGAACTTGTACTGTTGACTAACAATACACAAGTGAACTTAATTACTAAATACATTTTAATTCTAACGAAATTAGTGTTGTGTCACAGTGTACAATGACCAAGTAATATCATATGAACAGTGTTATGAACTGTGTTCAGCATAAACAACACTTACCGTGTTATGTTGATAACTGGAACTGTTTCATTGTATTTAAATGCCGAAACCGAAGAGCTGGGAAAAGGCCTATAAAGCTTGGTAATTTCACAAACTTTTATGTCTTTTCCTGTTTATTTTATATCTTATCAAATTATCGCACAGAACTTTAAAGAGCCAAAATTCAAAGATGCAAAAAGACAGAGGAAGTGCAAAAGCATCGGAAAAATTGTCAACCGCAATGGTCCTCACTTGGTACAGACATTTCCTGTACATTGTGGTTTAAACCGGTTTTAAGGCGTGAGAAACCTCCCCTCCCCTTGTGATATTGGCCTGTAGCAACTCAAAAGAAATTGAAATGTCGTAAACAATTAAAAAAATGATCATCCCTGTAAAAAAATCTTGAATCAGAGTTCGAACCAAAACTTCAAATTTTTCAACAAGTGACTAATATCTATGAAAGAACTTTTTATTGATTGTATGAGATGGAATTATTTGAAATTTTGATAATGAAATAATGTGATCTGTCAGTATATGAAAAGATTAGTTTAAATTGTTGTTCAAATGAAAAAAAGGAACTTTGCAAATTTTGTGATAAACATACTGATACATGTATTTTATTTTTTATGAAATGCCTCGTCTATACATAGATCAGCAAGATTCAGGTGCCTATGGCTATGGCATATGGAAAATAGCAGTAGATGCATGTGTTCATCATAAAAGTCAATTGTACAAAGGATCTTATGCCAAAAATCGTAGATCGTGGTTAAGTCCGTTCCGCATGTTAAATGTATCTAGACCAGGTAATAAAATATAGTGAAAAACATAATAATATATATTTTCTGAAAAAAAATCTTATCATAACTAATCTATCATTTAGTATTCACCATAACTTTTTAGTTTATAATAGGAAATTTGTCGGTTCACACCTGCTTCTAACATTGACTCCATTTTCAAAGTATATGTTAGACATTTTTGAATAGAATTTGTTATAGGACTCACAAACTATGGCTTAATGCCGGACTTTAATTGTCTGTGTGATAGGTGCCACGCTTCTGAAGTTCTTACTTTATTAGTTTTTATTATAAATTCATTCAGAATAGAACTCAGTCGCTGAAAACTGTGTACAGGAGTATAAACATTATTCATGCACATATGCAGAAATTGAATTAACAGTAACTTTGGTATTTTGCTATTTATTACCACTGGGCCGATGCCTCTACTGCTGGACTGTTAGTCCCCAAGGGTATTCACAAACCAAGTAGTCAGTACTTCGGTGTTGACCAGAAAACCGACCTTATTGAAATAACTAAATACCGAAGTTTCTGTGAATTTAAATTCTGCATATGCGCATTTCGACAACTTATGTATTTTCAGTGCAGATAAAATCTAAACGTTTGGAAGACCGTAAATTCAAAGATGTTTAAAAACTGATAGAGAACAAATAACCAAAATGATCTAAATTTAAAGCAAAATCAGCTAAGGATAGAGCTTTGCATGAGGGAGATACTCCTTAGTTTTCAACAAAATTTACAAAATTTTAGATATTGTAAGGTTCCAAATAGAATCGGCTTTAGGGTCAGCACCGAAGTACTGACTACTGGGCTGGTGAATACCCTCTGGGACTAACAGTCCACCAGCAGTGGCATCGAACCAGTGGTAACAAATAACTAAATACCGAAGTTTCTGTGAATTTAAATTCTGCATATGCGCATTTCGACAACTTATGTCTCTTCAGTGCAGATAAAATCTAAACGTTTGGAAGACCGTAAACTCAAAGATGTTTAAAAAACTAATATAGAACAAATAACCAAAATTATCTAAATGTATATACGTAAAGCCAAAATCAGCTAAGGACAGAGATTTGCATGAGGGAGATACTCCTTAGTTTTCAACAAAATTTACAAAATTTATAAAATTTAGAAAACTTATAATTTTTAGATTTTACAAGATTTTATTTGAAACTATTGAGTATCTCCCGTCCTTAACTGAGTTTTTGCTTTTCTATTTCGATCCTTTTGGTTATTTGTTCTCTAGCAGCTTTTACACGTTTTACGGTTAATGGACTTCGAAATGTTTTGGTTTGATCTGCACTGATGAGACATAAGATGTCGAAATGTGCATATGCAAAAAATGAATTAACGGTAACTTCGGTATTTTGTTATTTATTAGCACTGGGCCGATGCCGCCTCTGCTTGTGGACTGTTAGTCCCCGAAAGTATTCACTAATCCAGTAGTCAGTACTTCGGTGCTGACCAGAAAACCGACCTTATTGAAACATATAACATCAAATTTTACAAAATTTTGTTTGAAACTATGCAGGATCTCCCTCATGCATAGCTCTGATCTTAGCTGAATTTTGGCTTTTGGATTTAGATCCCTTTTGTTATTTGTTTTCTATCAGTATTTACACATTTTTCGGTTAATCGACTTCCAAATGATTTGGTTTTATCTCCACTGATGAGACATACGTTATCGAAATGCGCATATGCAGGAAATGAATTAACAGTAACTTCGGTATTTTGTTATTTATTAGTACTTGGCCGATGCCTGTGCTGGTGGACTGTTGTCCCCGAGGGTATTCACTAATCCAGTGCCAGTAGTCAGTGATTCGGTGCTGACCCGAAAACCGACCTTATTGAAACTTATAATGTAATTTTGTTTGAAACTATGGAGTGTCTCCCTCAGGCATAGCTCTGTCCTTAGCTGAATTTTGGCTTTTCTATTTCGATCATTTTGGTTATTTGTTCTCTATCAGCTTTTACACGTTTGTCGATTAATGGACTTCCAAATGTTTTGGTTTGATCTGCACTGATGAGACATACGTTGTCGAAATGCGCATATGCAGAAAATGAATTAACAGTAACTTCGGTATTTTGTTATTTGTTATTCACAAAATATAGAATTTATTTATATCACCTCATTTTGACTTCAAGATGAAGAACACAATAAGTGTTGTTCCATTGTTTTGTTTTGCATGTATTTGTAGAGACCTAGTCTCATTTGCATTTAATCTATATCCCTTCTCGTTATTTACTGCTACACATGGTATGAATACGGACAAAAACATGACATAGATAACAGTTCCATAAATCTTACAAACTCTTTCATCTACCGGTATATTCTTTCACCTCCCAGTTTCTATAGGAAATTTAATATTTCTCTAACCCCCAATTTACAAATATTAGATCGATGACCCCCTTTAGGGTCTAGTTTAAACTTACATATGCATGTTATTTTGTGTTTATTTTCTTTGTCAAGTCATTTTGCTTTGCCTCTTGTTTTACCGTTTAGTTTTCCTGTTACTTTCCCTTTCCTTCGGTATTCATTTGCAGATGCAATAAGAATGCATTGAGCATTATGTCTCACATCGTTTGATATTTCATATTAATAAATATGAACAACTCTGAAATTTTGGTGTATATAGCACAGCAATTTTCGTGCTTGAATGTCGTTCTATAAGTGTAAACCTATACAATTATGACGTTTGCAATATATCTCTTTATGGCCATTCATGAAAAAATTTAGTTAAAGGTCATTGCTGTAAGTGCACCTGAATAGAGAGCATCACATTGCTGAGCAAGGCACTGTTCATCTTCGCTAGCAAAAGGTTATGATGCGCTCGTCTCCTCTCTTCAACGTACGAAAATCTATCCTCATTTTGAGACTAAAATCCAAAACTCGGATTGGTTGCAGCTAATATAAGCTGACATCAAACCAGAATGTTAATTTCTTCCAGTCGTTTTAAATATATAACAAAATCTGATATTGTGTACAATTTTTACATTTTTCAAAAATCAAACTTTTTGTTGTTAACACTTTTTGTGCTGTTAACAGAGCAGGACATGCTTACCCTTCCGGAGCACCTGATGTCACTCTCAGTTTCACTGGAGTTCACACTGTGAGTGTTTTGTTTTGAATGTTGTGATTTCTGTTTCTGTGCTTTGTGTCTGTCTAGCGTCGTTGTTTTGTGTCTGGTGTCATAGTGTTCTGTGTTCTCGTTTTGGCCATGCCTTTGGACTTCGATTTTTGTAAAATTCACTCCTTTGTTCCTTCGGTATTCTACTGCCGTTGTTTCTTTTACTTTTCTAAGCTACATTTCTGTCAGGTCAAATAAATTTTGAAATGTCATATTATAAATTATCTCTATTTTTAAAATGAATCACACTGAAATTCTACTTATTCTTGGCATGGTTTTTCAGTATCTAGATGTCTTGCTATGATGCAATATCCTTTGTATCAATACAGACAATGCACTGATGAATTGCCAGTTCTGTGTGAAATAACAGGTATAAAAAAATCAGTTAAGTTGGAATTTTGAATTTTATAGCTGTATAACATTTTTATTAAGAAATTTATTAGGAGGTTAACTTTTTGCTTCATGTGCTTTGTTGAAACATACATTCACTAAAAACTGTAGTAAAACATTAAAAAAATCCTCATTTTTATGTAATATTTTGGAAGGGTAACAATAAAAAGATGATAATAAATAAGTAATGAAGGGATATCGAGCTAATGCACAATGTCTTTAAAAAAATGACAAAGGACGAAAAAGCAGCTACACAATATCATGCGCGAAAAAGATGTAAAAGGTTTGTAACGAGTGCATAAATACGGATATCTTTCGATATCTTATGTCTCTAGTTCAAATCAAATCAAAACGTTTTGAAGTTCATAATCAGAAATACACGTTATAGCTGATAGAGAACAAAGCAAGAATAGAATCTAAATAAAAGAGCCAAAAACCAACTAAGAACAGAGCTTTGGACGAGGGAGATACTTCTTAGTTTAAACAAAGTGGTTTTACTTTAGATTTTTCAATCTGTTGCATTAATGACGTTATACACAATTTAAAACTTCATAAATCCGGGTATTGCACTTCTTCTGAGCAGTTTTAAACGACAGAGGAGACTGAATCTGCTTAGTATTTGATTTGCTAAACATTTTTTCAAATTGACGCATTATGTAATTGTGATTATTTACACAGATTCGAACAACTCCTCTTCTATTGTATTTTCACTTGGATCCGGGGTTTTAGATAATGTCACATCCTGTGAATTACAAACATTGACAACTACAACAGGTAAGTCCTAAATATATTGTTCGTATTTATATAAACTATTCATGCACGTGACAGGTGAAGAACATGCATTGTTTAACTAACGAAATAATGAAATCAGTACATAAACAATCTGTAAAGCACCAATTAGCATTCTGTAGGAAATATCTAACTGCAGTTTAATTGCAAATGTACAAAAATATATTATGTATATTACCAATTCGCGTTCTTAGGAAAATATATCACTGCAGTTTGCAGATGTCTCTATTTCGAACGACAAGGTCAAGGTGTGTTGTGTAAAATATCCTTTGATAACAAATAAATATTCTTTGAATTCTGTTTCAATATGTATTGTCCTAATTTGTTTGAATTTATTTTGGCATTTTCATCTTTATCCTTATATCTAGACATGTCTGTAAAACGGCAGGGTAATGCCTATTCCTGACGATTAAGTTACAGATCTATTTCTTATTTTAATCGTATATTTTTTTTTTTTGCTTTGAAGGTTCCATCATAACAATAATTACATCAGTATTGTTAGCTTTCTTCGGTATTACTATAGTGGCCCTTTGGAAAATGTAAGTAAGAAAAGAATATTTTTTTTCATTACCATTCAAGGTATTACAGGGGTTTGATATTGCGCATAATTTATAATCATAGCTTTGATATATCTTATGATGATCTGATGTCCCATTGTCGCCTTAAGGATGTAGTAAGGTGAGGTTTTTGAATTTCCTAAATGTCATTCGGATTTCCCGGATTTTACCAATTATTACTACGTAATATATTTTGCCCCATTACACCCAATTTTCTACTCATTAAAGTCTTCAGCAGGTCATTTTAAGTCAGTAAGCAAGATTTTAATATATTGTAGATTTTCCTTCCATGTGATAGAAATCAGTACTGTTTCCATGTTATACTAAGGTCAAAGTCCAAGAAAGCTTTTCCCGCCATTTTTTTAAATGTGAAATATCTTGAAAACAAGGTCCATAACCTATCAATATTTTTAGTTGATTTTATTCCTTTACCAATGCTCTTTCAGTTTATGGTATCAATTTAAAATCGTAGATTTATTTAATTTCACCTTACTACATCCTTAAGTCAAGACTTAGGACCATAGTAAGACATAAATAACTGAATACCGAAGTCACTGTAAATTTAGCTTCTGCATATGGCCATTTCGACAACTTATGTCTCTTCAGTGCAGACACTATCTTAATTTGGAAACATATAAAGATATTTAAAAACAATTAGATAACAAATAACCAATATAGTCTAAATGGAAAGCCCAAAATTAGCTTATCACAGAGCTTTGCATAAGGGGAGTACATCTTAGTTTTCAACTAAATTTACAAAAAAATAGATATAATATAGGTCAAAGTTTGTCTAACGACCATCTAAGATATATTTCATCTTAGGACATTTTCATTAAACAGGTCCCCGAATTATACCCTTTCATATGTTTTAATGATAGTAATTGTAATGCTACTAATGACGTATCAAGACATTTTCTAGAAATTGTATTGGCGAAATGTTTTGTTTATATTTTTATACATATAATGACGTACTTTCGATTTTTTAATCGCACTGATTTCGATTTGACACTGAATATTTCTTGTAAAAGAATGTTACTCCTCTACCATCATGGTATGTTCAATGTGGTCCGAAAGGATCCATATTTTTGTTTTTTAAATAGAGTTTTTAAAGATTTTATCATTTTCTGATTTGGTGAGATAGTTTGTTGAGATAAAATCATAGTAAGTGTTCATTGTTGTTTTGATTTAAAAGTCACTGTTCTGTATTTTCTTGCTTCTTTGCGTAATCAACATTATGCAATGTTTTAGAAATTGCCAACTGAGGAGGCAATTAAAAGAAGCTACATATACAAGCCTAGTCACTAGAGAGCAGTATCCATATTCTATTGTACAAAGATACCAACATGATACGGAGAAATTACCAGAGTCTTCCATTGTTCACTGAGACAATGACCAAGGTGTAACTCTAAATATCACAAAACATGCCATCACAGGAGCAAGGAAGTTTATTAAACTTGATGTGCAAAAAGAGTCTGAATACGAGTTTGTCATCTGAGCATTTTCATGTAATATGTACAAGATTTAAGGAAATCATCATAGAAGACACAAAAATACCAATAAATGAAGTTCCATATCATATATCAAAGCACTGTATCTTTCTCTTGCATATCTCTGTCCTTAGCTGATTTTGACTCCTCTAACCTTTTGGTAATTTGATCTTTATCAGCTTTTACACATAATTTGGCCTCTGGATTTCCAATTTTATAATCTGACCTGCACTGAAGGGACATAAATTGTCGAAATGGCCATATGGAGACTCTAAATTCAAAGTCACACTAACTTGGGTAGTTTCTTATTTATTATCACTGAACCGATGCCTCTGCTGGTAAACTGTTTTCCCCAAGGGTATTGACCAAACCCGTAGCCAGTATTTCGATGCTGGTCCAAAAACCGATTATGTTTTGAATATTGCAATATCTAAATTTTAGAAAACCTTGTTGAAACCAAAAAGTATTTCTCTCTTGCATAACTCTGTCTTTAGCTGTCTTTTCAGATCCTTTTGGTAAATTGTAATTTTTTCTCTATCAACTTTTACATATTTCGACCTCTGCATTTCCAAACGTTTTGATTTGATCAGGACTGAAGAAACATAAGCTGTCAGAATCGCCATATACAAAAACTGAATTCACAATAACTTCGGTATCTTATTATTTACAATGAAAAGTTTCAATAAACAGTGGAATCGGGTTATCCAGAAGATAAACATGTCGCAATCCTTATATGAATTAAAGTAAAAGTAAGTGAGACACTTCAAAACTAAGTCGAAACTGGAAATGACAATCCGTGAAGATGTAAATTCTAGGTGAAATTGATATGTTAACGGAATTATGTACCCTGACTTAAATATACTTTATACTATGATAGCGAGAAATAGTATTATATCCATACTTTACATATACGTAATGAATATGCCGTCTGGTAGTGGGAGGGCGAGGGAGATATCTCCCCTGCCCTCTCAATACATAGAAACTACTGTAGCATCTTCTTAATATTTTAATGGATATGATATTGGCAAAACGGGCTAGAAAGGGATCATGTGCTGGGAACTGTATCGAAAAGGGGACCATATTTTACAACCCAAAGTAACTAACTGTTATTCATGTATAACAGTGCCAAATAGCAGTATTAAACATACACGCACTTAAGACCACTTTTACAACACATACCAAGTTTTTTTTAACAACTGCAACTAATAGATAGACACAAAAGTTTCTACACACACAGAACCTATTTATTTATTACAGTCGATTACACAAAAGTTTTGCATTATAAACTCGCCATACAATTAGTAAATTATTTTATAAATATTGGAAAACCATTTTTTTTTCTTAATAGGTGATATAATTCACCAACATCACGTACAAGGGCGCAATTACTTTATAGTTAGTCGCCTCCAACCAACCGAAGAAGAAGAAGAAGATATGTTAACGGACAGTTTGAGAATAATTTTTTATTGTTTTTTTTTTCAAAAGTCACTGTGTGAATTACATGCTCGTAATATAAACTCCAAGTATACTGAAATTTTGGTTTATTGCTCCTAAGAAATTAGACATGTACAGTTGAGAAGATACTCGTTTGTCATAAGTATGATTTTTGAAGTTCATTCTTGTCAATGTACGACAAAGGATCAAAAGATAAAGCAGATTTTAGTGTAACAGGCGCCTCATTAATTTCAAGCACACTAGGGATAGATTCGATGTTAATTCTCGTGATATAATAAATCATTTACAGATAGTAGCTTATCTGTGTAGCAGAAGCTAAAATTAAGCGCCTTAACTACTTTTATTTTACTGTTTTCCGTTTTTGTAGAATTGGCACTCTAACTTGAGATTCATCTTAATACCAAAATAGAGATATTTGATTCTAATGCTGCTGATGAGAGGTTATTCCTTGAAACACGTGTACAGAATAACGAAATTTACTGTATTTTATATACTTATATATGTGTTTTAAGAAAATGTCAATTTTGTGAATTAAAAACGAAAATGATCATTTCCTTTGGCGATTAGTCATCGTGGTGATTTCAACCGTGAAATCTTCAAATTTGCTTTGATTTGCATTGCCAGTATATCTTTATTATTCTATTAAGAATTGCAGTAGGAAAAAAAGGTATTGTGATATCATCAGCTTTGTAGAACTTTTTCCCGCATATGCCATGTTTCAGTTGGTTCTTTAATGTTATGTTATGTTTTATGCTACAATTATAATAAACTTGAAAACAAATATAAAAATACCACATGGATCTTATATGGGATAAAATGATGACTTGTTTTAGGTATCTCACTCATCACAATTTTTGAATTTCTGTCAGATTTCGGAACTCCTCACGTTTTCTCCAGTTCAATGGCTTAAAAAGTTTGCACACGGAACAACATTTACTATTTCAAAAATGTCCTCTAAAGGTAAAATTAAGACATCTTACAAGTTTTCATAAAATTCTTGATGAAATTTCCTAGCTATTAGACAAAGAATTATTCCTGATCATAAACTAAGGGAAAATCCACATTTCCCGCCAAATTTTTTCATGTCTTGTATCCTTTATATTTCTCTTTACCATTTCATTTAGACTACAATACTTAATCATTCAAAATAGGTTTCAAGAGATTTGTGATATAAACAATACCAGGAGTGAGCATCCTTAAGGTTGTCTCAGCGGTATTATTCCGTCATTTTTGTGAAATAGTTGTTCATTTAGGTTTCATTCATTAAAAGATTAACAAAATAGTTATTTAAAATGTAAATATTTTAAAAATAATTTTCCTAATAATTTTTACTACAATTTGAGTACAAAAAGGTGAACTAAAACAAAAGCTTCAAATCTGTTGCTGGATTTACAGAACACAGAAATTATGCAAGGCAGATAATTTGATCGTAGATATCATAAGAGAAATAAACATTTCACAATTTTCCCTCTTATTTCAACGGTTACACCTAATTTTATTTTTTATATGTAAACTATATAGTGATTTCAAAACACACGCAAAGTATGAACAATATCTTAGTACTGGATTTGGCTTCCTATTTCGATATGTTTGGTGATGAGTACTTCTTGTTAATGGTGAATTAAAGTATATGGAGTAAATGCACATGAGACAAAGTCTCTACAAATACATGGTTAAAAAACAAGCAAAGGAACAACGCTTTTATTGTTGTTCTTCATCTTGAAGTCACCATGAGGCCTTCTTGTTAGACTATTTTTGGATAACGGCTTTCCATATCATTCGATTTTAATGCTGCTGATGAGAGGTTACTCCTTGAAATACGTGTACAGCATAACTAAATTTACAGTTTAATGTGCAACTTTGGTATTTTTGAATTTTGAAACCATTGGACCGATGCCACTGCTGGTTGACCAGAGGTCCCCGAAGGTATTCACCAGTCCAATAGTCAGACTTGTCTGACATGAAAATTTACCTAGCGATTTAGAAAATTTACTGTTTTATCAAAATTCTAACCCCTTAAAAATACTATGGCTTCACTCCGTGTATGGCACTCGGTGGATGTCCTTAGTACTGGATTTGGCTTCCTATTTCAATATTTTTGGTAATGAGTACTTCTTTTTAGACTTTTTGGATTACGGCTTTCCATATCATTCGATTTTAATGCTGCCGATGAGAGGTTACTCTTTGAAACACGTGTACAGCATAATTAAATTTACAGTTTATAAAATGCAACTTTGGTATTTTTGAATTCTATAATAGATTTTTAAAGCTATCCCCTCATACAATCATTTTCCCTATCATTTCTATGTAAAATCCTGAAACTTTCAATTTCATATTTTGCGCTTAAATGCCCGGTTACACCCAAATTTTATTTTATATTTTGAACAATAATACAATAATATTTCTACAGAGAAAATATCACAAAATTCTATAATAGGAAAATAATACCCCGCAGACACCTTGAGTATTAAATCGCATAATAGTGTTTAATACCAGAGTTTTTTTGTCAATCTTTAGAAAATAAACCTACTTTGTTATCAGGGAAAACTATCTAAAATGAGAGCAAATGAGAGTGAAGCAACTTTTATCTCTTTTTTCCACTCACAAAAGATTCAGATTGCGTATATGATATTTCATAATTTTGCAGATTCCTGAAAACATTGATGTGGAGAAGATAACAGAAAACACTTACAATGAGCGAAAAGTACAATCACATGCCACAATCTAACGGGGAACTGTACAAGAAAACAATAAAAAGACAAAAAAAAAAGACGTAGACAATGATAGGACTTGTTACGGCACTAGCGAGAGCTAGCGGTAGGATTAAATCAGTTTATCGGTACGCAAAGCTCCATTGTGTCTGTCTCGTTTTTCTATAGTAAAAAAGGTTACAAATAAAACCAAATACAGGTAAATTTCTAACTTCTATACCTCAATCTTGAGAAAGAATTGGACAAAACGTTTTTGATAGATTAGTCAAGAAGTGTCCGCCGCTAAACTGCCGGCTTACCCAAGGAGCCTGGCCTGTTGCTAAAACATTGTCGCACTACGGAGGAAGAAAAAATAAAATTCAAAACTTCCCGAAGGGTTTGATAAAGAAACATAATGGAATTCAGTAGACATCGGCACTATCAGTGAGAGGCCAATGTACTTTTAAATCTTCAGGTCATTGGATCCGGAAGCCAATTTAAAGGAATCATGACGAATATCCTGTCAATATTCCCCATATCGTAAAGAATGTTTGCTATGTCCTCGTTCTTCTTGATTTGTATCAGTTTTTGACATTTTTAACTACATTTCCGTACAAAATAGGGTGAGAAATGAGGAATAAGCTGTTTGCAAAACAACGGCAGTAGAATACCGAAGGAACAAAGCACAAGATTACACAAATCAAAGTCCAGAGACAAGGCAAAAGCAAGAACACCAAAAGACGGAAGACCAAAGACACCACATGCCTACAAAACACTCGAACGTTACATATACAACACAAAAAACTAAAGCACTAACAGTGTGAACTCTCAATAAACAAGAGTGACATCAGGTGCCCCAGAAGGGTAAGCATGTCCTGCTCTGTGCACAGCACCCGTCACACTGTCAGTGGGTCAATTCAGGGTAAAGTCGAAACCGGTAATGTCAAATCAGGGAAGACGCAAATCTAGCTGAAAATGTCAGTTTTTATTTGTGACACTGACATTTCATATGTATCTATGATGTCGTGGTGACGGCCATAGAATTTCTGAAGAGACGAAAGTAACAAAGGCTGAACATATCCCTGACTCAGCAGTTTTTGTGACAGTGCTTTTGCACTTTCCACAAAGTCACTGTATGTACTGCACGCTCTACAGTAACGAATTAATTGTGAAATATATACTCCATATGCTGGGGATGCAGGTATATTGCTGCAGAGAAAGGGAAAGTTCACAATTGGAAAGTCAAAATCATCACGTTTGTCATATAATCTAGATTTCAGACGTCCATGTTCGTCAATGTACAACAAAAGGTCAAGGTATGAAGCAGAATCGGGTGTATCGGTTGTCTCTTTAATTTCAAGTTCACTGGGGTAGATACGATGTAAATATTCTTTAAATTTTGGGTTATTAAGAGAAAGTACATCGTCTATATATCTGAAGCTGAAATTAAAAGTCTGGGCTAGCTGTTTTTGTTTCTGTTGTATCAGCCCTTGTAAAAACTTTGCTTCATACGAAAAAAGGAAAAGGTCAGCTAAAAGTGGCGCACAATTTGTTCCCATAGGAATCCCTATTGTCTGTTGAAAAACACGGCCTCCACATTCAACAAAAATGTTGTCGATTAGATGCAAGTCACACCATAGTTAGATATCAAATGTTCATATCTCTTATAAATCTAACTTCTTAATTATATTCAACAATTTATAAAATTTGTAACCCTGTTGTAATAGTTAGGATGTGATAGTAATGTCACGTTCATTAAGATCGTCAGGAGTAGTATAGAAGCGTGTGAATCGTATTAGTTGAGATATAAACACCCCGTATAATGGATCTAATGGCATGTCGCTGTCAAGAAAATTTGAATTTATAATAGTGAAATCAAAAATCATCCCTTTGCCATAAATTTTAGTTTTAATTTTACATGAGTCAATGTTGAAAGCTCGATCGAGAAATGGACAGTCTTTAGAATCATTGTTTGCATTTTCAAATTTTAGTTCTTGTCGGAAAATCAGGGCGACATAGTCTTAAAACTGGGGATTGTTAATAGTAAAGATATCATCGATTTACCTGCTGTTATCATTGAATATTGAAATAATTTGATCACTGTTTTGTACGGTTCCATTTTGAAGTTGTTGTTTTTTCATAAAGTCCCGTTCGTAACAGAACAAAAAAAGGTCTGCAATGAAAGGTGAACAGTTTTGACCCAATGGCATCCATTGACCTGTTGATTAACGATAATGCCCAGCAGAAGATTCAGTGTCTAGATGTGGTCCAATAAATTTTAAAAAGTACCAAAGTTACTGTGAATATAGTTTCTCTTTATGCGCATTTCGACAACTTATGTCTATTCCATGCAAATCAAATCAAAAGACTTGGACATCCATGAGCCGAAATATGTGTAAAAGTTGATAGAAAACAAATGTCTAATATGATCTAAATAGGAAAGATTCAGTGTTCTAATCATGTCATCTCAAGTCCAGGAAGAATGATTTTTGTAAGTGATATTTTAGAAGAATCCTTTCTTTTATTACAACCAATTAACTGTAGACCAGAAAATTTAAATGATCTTTTAATAAGTTACCCCAACTTTTAACATCTCTACGGACTTTCAGAGGATTTTAATTTATAAATATGAAAATTCCCTGTAACATTAGACGATTCTTTTGCATTCTGTGTGCACTATGATCAAAGTTATTATTTGTTAGTTTTAATTTTAATTTCAACGAAATAAAATGTAAATTTAATCAAATGTCATGTCTTTTATGTAGAACGTACGAATTTACGTTAAAACGTTTTCCAGTATACGGGAGCGTATTATACCATTATTCGAGCCTTTAAAAAGATGAAAGTGTGAGAAATTCTGCGAACATGTTCACAAGAAATCTTAAAGGTGGCTCACTCATAACATTTTTAGATTTTTGTCATATTTCGGAAATCCTCTTGTTTTACCAGTTTAGATTTTAATAATTTTATTTGCTAATATAATAATAGGGATCGGACACAGGTTTTTCCAACTTAAGCAGTCCGTTCTCATAAATAATAATTATTATAAAACAATTTCTATATAAACAATATAAGGAGCTTGGAAAATTAAAATCAATAATTGGTTTATATTTATACATGAAAAAGATGGTTAACGGGGTTTAATTATACATGTTATAGAAGAAAAAAACATATATGTAAAATGGTTAAAGAATTTTCATGAAGCACTTAACGATTACATGCATGTCTTCTTTATGTCAAATTAGGACACCTGACAAGTTCTTAAAAAAGTGTTAATATAACATCCTAGCTTTTAGACGATAAATAGTCCTGATGTTAAATTAATAGAAATAAAAAGAGATCAATTTCCCGCTAAATTTTAAATGTCTTCTGTCTACATTAATAACTCATCAGTAGTAGGCCTGGTTAAGGAATTCGTTGACATGGTACGGATTATCTTCTATTTATGTACTACCCATCATGTTGGATATGGTACATCGTATGCCCAAAGGTAAAATGTAATCAGTATCAAATTAACTAAAATAGTTTAGATGAAAAGAAACAATGCTAAGTCAAGTGAAATGTGAAAATTTCAATCGCACGTTGTAAAACTAATTTTGACCATGTCATCATCGGAGTAGTTTTTTGGTTAGTCTTGGTACTATGTCCTCGATTTTGAAGGATGCATATCTTGCATAAAATATTAGATATTCAATGTGCAATCGATACAGAAAAATTCGAAACATATACGCGTTTCTTTAAACGGCCTAAACGAACAATCTGCACGAAATAGGTATTATCTGTCAATCAAACGCACGACAGTCATTTGCAACATACTAGTTCTAGGCAAATCGATTAAACAGGGCGTGATATCTGTACGTCAATCAAATACAAACATTTTATTGAGATTATACATAGTAAGAAAGAAATCGGGTATTGTCAGTAAGGAAATAAAATGCTCGCCGTGTGTAAGAACTTATATATGGTTATATATTAAAGATGAAAAACAACAATAAAAGCGTTGTTTCTTTGCTTGTTTTTACCATGACTTTGTCTCATGTGCATTTCTCCATATCCTTTCCTTCATCACCTATAAGAATTTTTGTTTTTACATAATAAAAATGGTTTTTATTCATAAGTTCACATAAAGTATTTCAGAATTTCATATTTACTATTCTACAACGATCATTCGGATTATTTTAGGACTTTCACAGTAAATAAATTCTGTTTATTGTTTCAAGAGAAAAACACATCCGTCCTACTTGATTCACACAATCCATAGAACATTGCGAAATTTGTAGAAACATTATATATATTAGAAATGAATGTTTTTACCGCACCAAAACATGACAAAAAATAACAAAATAAAGGGATAATTGTATTAGTTTTGGAAAAGCATACGGTCAACGATACAATGTGAAAAAATCTGACAATCCAGTTCAATTTATTTATTTACTTTTAATATGCCCGATGGAATTTCATTATTTACTACATTTTTATAATCCAATTTCTTTAAATAATGAACAACATTTCATAAAAAAGTAATCCACAAGCGTCCAAGTAAACCAAAATACATGCAACACATTGACTCAGGATCCGAAGATAATTCCTAAATCGGCTGATAAACTTCAAACGGCGATGTTTTTTTTCTTTGTTTTTGTTTTTTGTGTTTGTTTGTTTGTTTGTTTGTTTTATGTTCTGTTATTTTACTTAATTTGTTTATCCGTTTTGATGTTGTTTTTTTTTTGTGAGCGTTATCTCCATGCTTTTTTTTGTTTTTTGTTTTGTTATCTTACATTGTCTTAATGCATTTCAGACGAGAAAAACCCTTTACTAGCTAATCGGATTTCCGAATGTCATTTTAAAAGATTAAACAATGACCAGTGTCTGTATAAAAACACTTCTACGTAAATAAATCAAGTTAAGAAGGGTACCTATAATTATGACATGATAGTATGCAAGTCCCGGGATTCATGTTTGAGTAAAAACAATAATATGGTAACGCCTTGTATGCAGGTGGTCCTGAAGTTTACTTGTAGTGCAAACATTTGGAGTTTTACAAAAAAAAAACAAAAAACAAAAAACAAAGACAAAAACAAAACAAAAACTAAACAAATAAAAAATACAAATAAACAACACAACAAACAGAACAAAAACTTTCGACATATGCACTATGGATCATGACAGCAGACATAAAATCAATCCAGACAAAATGCCTGTTTCTGTTGATTCTTTCCAAAACATCTTGTTTGGCATGTACTTCACATATAACATTGCATATACGTGAAAATCTTAAAATTTTACTTCTCCGAAGAAATATATCCATGTTAAAAGTCCTTCATTTATAATTTTCACTAGTTTACTATCCATATGTAAATCTCCTCATTGCACTTTGGAATAGAAAAATGTATTATCCTTTAGTTCAAAATTCTGTTATAAATTACGCAGGGCATTTAAAAAGTACACACTCGGCATAATCTGGTCTTCTCGATATGAATGTTATTCACGTTGTCTTCAGATATTTATTATTAAAATTTGATTTGACCTGATGTATATCATAATTTATGATTGAGCAATATTAATATTATGTCTATCTGTTTTTGTTTGATAACTTGCTTGTACTTTAATGTATTTGATTGTGTTTTTTTTTTGTATTTGCCGCTTGTTACAGTGCACACATAAAATCTTCAATCTTAAAGTGAAAAAGTTACCACGGATACAATTGCAAAGAGAAATAAAAAAATTAAAACAACGGTGCGATTTTTGTAATTAAGGTCTTTCACGACTCCAGTCGGAAAGACCTTCTTGTAATTCTTCCGATTATTTTTATTATTATTATTCTTTTTCTTCCGCCGCAACCGGTGTGCTAAAACTAAGCGACATATCATTTCGAAACTTTACGTGGTTGTTGGGTCTTATGGAGGCCAGCTCTGATTAACGCATTGAGACAGATCTATTTTTAGTAACGGAGTTTCCTGCCCGCGAACAAGAAACCTTGTTATCGCTTAAACTTGAAAACCGTAAAAGATAGCTGATAATGTAATGGGAAAAATGTTTGTTAGGTCATGACGGAACTTCATTTCATTTGGTCCGAAACCGTGCGGTATACTTTTTTGGGGGTTATTGCCCTTTGAAGATTTTCAATTTCCGTCATCGCTCAAAACTTCTAAACGGTTAGTCGTAGAGACATGGGACCTTCACCATTATTCTTAGTTGATATAAGTTACATCTAAAAATGTCAAGGTCAAAGGTCATCGGTGACTTTGACCTTTGACCTTACCCCTTGTTATCGCTTAAACTCGAAAACTGTAATAGATGGCTGAAAACATATAATGGGAAAAATGTTCATTATCATGAGACGCAACTTTGTTACATTTGGTCCGAAGAGATTCGACGACTCTTTATATGAGTTATTGCCCTTTGAAAGATTTTGAGTTTTTGCGTTAATGCTAAATACTCCCAAATGATAAGTCGTAGAAACCTGAAACCTTCACCATTGTTCTTAAGTCATATATGGCCATCTAAAAATGTCAAGGTCAAAGGTAACCGGTCAAGGTCACCGGTGACCTTAAGCCTTGTTATCGCTTCAACTCGTAAACCGTAATAGATGGGTGAAAACATATAACAGGAAAAATGTTCATTATCATGAGAGGCAACTTTGTTACATTGGTCCCAAGAGATTCGACGACTCTTTATATGAGTTATTGCCCTTTGAAAGATTGTGAATTTCCGTTAATGCTAAATACTCCCAAAGGATAAGTCGTAGAAACCTGA
>MJUU01037027.1:85798-97534 GCA_002080025.1 Modiolus philippinarum | reverse complement strand
CCTGAAACATATGTTTGTAAAGTAAGTGTGACGGACAGACGGGTACATAAAGGCTAGTTAGTAAAAATTAGTCACATATTACAAGGTTTATATGACGTATATTTTGTGGGTTTAAAACATTAAATCTCAATCTGCGAGAAACATTATAAAAAATTAAAATATACTGCTGCGCAAAAGGAAAGCTGTCGCAATCAAATTAATATATAAAGTATATAAAATCATTTCATAGTAAACGTATAAAAGCCAAAATAAAAATTAAAACAAGACGTGTTTGTGAAATACTAGCACCCGGTAGTAATAAAATTACTGCTAAAAATTGCAATAAATACTAGAAATTAAGGTTTAGTAGCCATTTGTACTAAGCTCCATTAGATCTATTCACATATAGAATAGCAAGCCGTGATGTAACAATTGTAAATAACGGACTATAGCACAATCTACTTTTTGATCTTTTGAACTTGACCTGACTTCAGTAAAATGTGCATTTGGTGTTCAGCTTCACATGATCAATACACATATTAAATATGAATGGCCTTTCACATCTGGATCAAAAGTTATGAGCCACATTAAAAATACGGACAGACAGACAGATAGGGCAAAAACAATACCCCCATACCTCTCCCCCGATCTAAAGATAAGGGGGCATAAAAATATTCAGTCTAAGGTCTCATTAACCAGTTCCGGGTCAACTGGTCCCCCCAGTCATAAAGTTCCTAAAAATCTAAAATTTGAAAAGAGGATGTTTGAAGTGCTAAAATGTTTATCCTTTCAGTTAGAATATCATGAGAATACATTTTTGAAAGCTGATTATGTATATTTATTGAGAGAACTGTCATATTTGAAGCTGGTGTATGAATATTGTTTTACTGGGTGCCTAATAAGGCCCTGACAAGGACTGGGAAGCACGTGTTTTTTCAAATGTAAATATTATTGTTTATTTCATATTTTTATTCGTTGCTATTTTGCGGAAAATCTAACCGGTTCACCCCATATTTTTATGGCAGATTTGGATTCCTTAGTTAAAATGCTTCGAAATGATATACAACTCAAAGGTCAAGCTAAACCTATATGTTGAGGGCAAACAGTGGAAAATGGCTGATTTAGCCTTGAAGTAAATGGCAACGTCGTAACTGGTATATGAGACCTAAGGGCAATAACACTTCACAAAATCAATCAACTGGAACCAAATATCTAATCACCACTCATTCATTGCAAAAAAAATGTCGAGAAAACTGATATTTAGCTAGGCTATGGAATAGCCTAGCTTTGTAGATAGTTCTTGGGGTGAAGTGAGGAGTATGCTTGCGCAGTGAGGAGAACGCATGCACAGAAGACTATCTTCCGTTACCTTCTCACTGCCAAGCAAAAATCGATATTGTACTACGTTCTATGCCAGGAAGTTTTTTAAAGCCAACACAATAGCGTGACGTCGACAATAGCGTGACGCGAATATTGGCAGACAGTCGGCATTATTGTTGGGTTCCAATAGACCACTTTCCTATTTCATTTGATGAATGAACTGCTCCGTTTGACCCGGGGTCAATCGGAGCAAATTGCGTCACTGAACATTGTGACGTTGAAAAATCTATATTGTGACGTCAAAATTTTACGGGAAAATTCACCAACTGGTAACTCGTCTATTGGAAGCAATTTGAAACAACGGCAATAGAATGCCGAAGGAACGTAAGGGATGTGATAATTACAAATATAAAAGTCCATGATGGAAAACAAAGAAAAGCGAAGTCACGAGACACTGAGCCACAAGGCTCGGAAATAAAAAGTCGACATTCAGAGCTAAAGCATAGTGTGTCATTAGTGCAAGAGCCTCGTGGTGTTGTTTAAAACCATCTTACCTGGTTTACCTGGTGGCGAGATCAATATAGGCTAACTAAGACCCTTCTTAATTGCCTGTCGTTTGTACTTGCTTAAAATCTTAAAATATTATTTTGCTGTTGATACAGTATATTATTAAAATTGGGTTTGAAACTCGGCTGCACATTTTTGTATCAGTCTTAAAATTGTAGCATGATTATTTAATCAGTGGCACGTTCTCTTCCTGCAGGCAATCTACTTGTACGTAGAATTGATACATTCAAAGGTATATCACTTCATGAAGAAACACGCAAATAATGTGATTGTGTAAGATGTGTGAAAAAACCTATGCTGTTATTTTTGAACAAAGTCTTTAAAAAAGTGACTACTTTTCATCATTTTCAAAAAGTATAGAATATTAACGATTAAAAACGAATTTAAATGTATGAAGTTCAAAGTATTTATATATAATTACTGAACTGCACATTTTCCAAGATGGCGGACCATCCTTAGTTACGACTTTTAGATTGCGGATTTTACTTCAGATGTTATCCAATCAAATTCACTATAACAAAAATATTGCATTAGAATCATGAAATTAACTACAAAACACAATTAACTATGTATAACGTTTAGCAACAATAGCAATATTTAGGTTTCATAGCGAGTACGAATTACATCTTAAATATTTATTCGAATAATGTAATTTAAAAAATAATGGAATAGTCTTTGGTGAGTTTATTTTATTTGAAATTGCGTCAAGAAAATTATATTTTATGATATACAATTCATCTGAATAGATAAAAATATTTCTCTTATTCCCGTTTCAGAACTATTCTTTGCTTGATTGTTATTTCCAAGTTATTTTGCTTATTTTGTACCGGTTAACTATAACATTTCTAGGCAACATTGATCACGGCCAACGAGGAGAACTGACTAAAACCAATTGCAACGTCGAAAAAAAAATAATTCTCTAATTCTTATGCTCTTCTTGTCAATATCACCCTATAGGAGATCAAAGTGTTCTCCTACATTTGAATTTAGTCATCTCGCGATTTCAATGTTTGAAATTCAACTATGCCGTCCAATATCAAAATGTTTGAATATGTTAGCCATCTTTCGACTTTGCCATTGTGACAAAGTGAAAAAAGCAACAATGTTTGATGACGTCACGCTCAAAGAACGCAATTATCTTAGATCGCCAGAAAAAAAGGTCATACGCAAGTAAAGTTTTAACTTAAAAATCATTATAGAAACCTAATCTCGTGAAAAACGGCATTTCTTTACTATCGATAGTTAAATTTTCAAATATTTAAAAAAACCGACAAGCCTTGCGTTTTAAAATAAAAAAAAAAGAATTATCTCGAGTGAAGAAATGTAGTATCTCACTAAATGCACTTGTAAAATCTATATTTACACAACGTAGTCTCTCCCTAACTATCGGGCTCGATGATTTTTGCTTTGACAATATCCTTTCTCGGATTACATGCAGTCACTTAATCTATCCATTGTAGCATATGCAGAAAATAAATTCACAGTAACTTCGGTATTTAGTTATTTGTTACCAATGTGTCGATGCCTCTGCTGGTGGACTGTTAGTCCCCGAGGGTATTCAGCAGCCCAGTAGTCAGTACTTTGCTGCTGACCCGAAAGCCGATTTTATTTCGAACCTTGCAATATCTAAATTTTTGTTAATTTTGTTGAAAACTAAGGAGTATCTCCCTCACGCAAAGCTCTGTCCTTAGCTGATTTTGGCCTTACATTTAGATCATTTTGGGTATTTGTTCTCTATCAGTTTTTTTAACATATTTGATTTTATGGTCTTCCAAACGTTTAGATTTTATCTGCACTGAAGAGACATAAGCTGTCGAAATGCGCATATGCAGAAAATAAATTCACAGTAACTTTGGTATTTAGTTATTTGTAGGAGACGCTCACCCTGGGCATTGAAGGAGAGACTCACCCGGTCCATTGAAGGAGACGCTACCGTGTCCATTGCAGGAGGGGCTTACCCTGTCCATCGCATATACGCTTACCCTGTCCATTGCAGGAGACACTTACCCCGACAATATACAGGAGACGCTAACCCCGTCACTATGCAGGAAAGGCTTACCCTGTCCATTTCAGGAGAGGCTTACCCCGTCACTATGCAGGAGAGGCTTACCCTGTCCATTGCAGGAGACGCTTACCTTCTCCATTGCAGGAGACACTTACCCTGTCCATTGCAGGAGAGGCTTATCTTGTCCATTGCGAGAGGCCTACCCCGTCACTATGCCTATCCTGTCCATATTGCAGGAGACGCTAACCCCGTCACTATGCAGGAAAGGCTTACCCTGTCCATTTCAGGAGAGGCTTACCCCGTCACTATGCAGGAGAGGCTTACCCTGTCCATTGCAGGAGACGCTTACCTTCTCCATTGCAGGAGACACTTACCCTGTCCATTGCAGGAGAGGCTTATCTTGTCCATTGCGAGAGGCCTACCCCGTCACTATGCCTATCCTGTCCATATTGCAGGAGACGCTAACCCCGTCACTATGCAGGAGAGGCTTACCCTGTCCATTGCAGGAGAGGCTTTCCCCGTCATAATGCAGGAAAGGCTTACCATGTCAATTGAAGGAGACGCTTACCCTGTCCATTGAGGGGACGCTTACCCTGTCAATTGCAGGAGAGGCTAACCCCGTCACTATGCAGGGGAGGCTTACCCCGTCACTATGCAGGAGAGGCTTACCCTGTCAATATGCAAGAGAGGCTTACCCTGTCCATTGAAGGAGAGGTTTACCCTGTCCATTGCATATACGCTTAACCTGTCCATTGCAGGAAACGCTTACCCTGTCCATTGCAGGAGACGCTTACCTCTGTCCATTGCAGGAGACGCTTACCCTGTCCATTGCAGGTGATGTTTATCCTGATTCCTGTCCATTGCAAGAGACGCCTGTCCATTGCAGGAGACGTTTATCCTGTCCATTGCAGAAGACGCTTATCATGACAATTGCAGGAGACGCTTACCATGTCCATTGCAGGAAACGCTTACCCTGTCCATTGCAGGAGATGTTTACCCCGTCATTATGCAGGAGAGGCTTACCCTATCCATTGAAGGAGAGGTTTACCTCGTCAATATGCAGGAAACGCTTGCCCTGTACATTGAAGGAAAGGCTTACCCTGTCCATTGAAGGAGAGGCTTACCCCGTCAATATGTAAGAAACGTTTGCCCTGTCCATTGAAGGAGAGGCTTACCCTGTCCATTGAAGAAGAGGTTTACCCTGACGACATATCCATTTTCACCCCTTACAGAGTTCCTGTAAAGAAATGCATGTTATTCCCTTATCACGAATGGTGTGACTTGAATGAATTTTTAATTAGTCCAAATATTTTCAAATGGAAATAATATCAATATCTAAAATAGTACCAGACAGGAAAATCGTGCACAACCTTTCAACAAATATTCAGAGAACAAATTATTATTGGGTAAGGTTAAAACTAGTATATAGGTTATGTAGAGATTGACAATTAATTAAGCTTATACACAATGTACTTAAACTTTTTGCAGTTAAAAACAATCAATATCTATCTTGAACATTGTTTTTTTGTAGCAACACATAACCATTCTTGGCAATATATTATAAAGAAAGAAAATGAACCGAGAAAATCAACAATGTACAACCTCTAAAACAAAGCAATACCTTTCTAGTCAGCAAATATAAACATGAAGAACACCAGAAAGCGTTGTTCCATAGATTAGTTCTACATTTTTTTAGAAACTTTGTCTCACGTGTATTTACTCCATATCCTTTCAATGTTAATGATTTATTACATAGTTGAATCACAATGTTCTCGTTACACTATGACAAAAGATAAGTATTGTGTATATTACAGCTAGTTTTTATTTTTTTATCCCACTTAGAACGAGAAAAACGATTATTTGAGATCTAATTTTAGATAGCTAGATTTCATCATTACTGCTAGCGTCAATATTTGAAGTCGGTCGTCTTGTTTCATTAAATGGTCCGTTTGACAGGTTTCTTCCTTGTAAAATTGATGAGACTAATTTGTTCGTTACCAGTAATTACAGATAAATAATTCTACAGAATCAATTATCAAAATTAAACACCAGTGTTGAATGATAAACACCGATATAGATTGTTTTAGGAAAAATTGTCAACGGTATTGAAAAATTATGAAGGCATGATATTGTATAGATCGAGAGATGAAAATGCCAATTTTGTAAGCATGTTGTATTGTATAGCGGAAGAAAATTAATATATTCTATTAATCAAAGGAAAGTATGGCTAAATGCCTTGTCATGGTGAAAGTTGTCGTATATCAGAAATCAATCTCATTGTTTGTTCCACACAAAACATTGATTATGGTTAGAAACCTTATATCGACTTCAAGATGAGGAACAACTGATCTCTTTTATAAATTTACATTATGTTTTTACACTTTTTGAAAAGCCTCCTTGTTATTAAAGACCTCATGGTTACTTTAAGATGAAGAACACTGTTGTTTCATTGCTTCGGTCTACCATGTATTTGAAGAAACTTTGTCTCGTGTGCATGTACACCATATTCTTTTTATTTAAGACTGGAGTTTGTCTCTCCTTGCGTGTGGGTCTGTGAAAATATTTTCCGTGTTTGTTCCCTATATATTTCAGTTGTGGTGTACTTGATCTAGAGATAATTTCTTATATGAGTACACTATCATATGACTGTGGTGGTAAGAATAATATGTCAGTTAATTTTATGTTTATTGACGACCCCGCATTCATGGGATAAAAAGCAATGGATTCCGCCCAAACCGGTAATGGGGGCCGACTTGAACTTACAATGAGGTATGTTACAGCTCATTGTAGAAGACCTCATGCTGATTTCAAGATGAGCAACAACAATAAAAGCGTTGTTCTATTGCTTTGTCATATTTCTACAGAGACTTTGACTTATGTGCATTTACTACATATCCTTTCATTGTTTTTTTTCTTATTATTTCAATATTTATACCACATGTTTAAACACTCAGAACAAATAAGCCCGGACTATGACCATGGCGATCAAAATTAAACACCAGTGACCATGGTGAAACAATCAATCATGCCTGTCTGCAATTGCACAAGTTGGGGATATATGTTCACTCATTTAACAAGTGAATTTTATTGCTTATACCTCCTGTCTAGTTTAAAACTTATAAAAAATTATAAAGTTATAACAAAGAGCAATAATATGTATTGCAGAAAAAAGTTGCCTAATTACATACCAAACTTGAGCTTTTTAAAGATATTTTACATTTTCAGTAATGAAATGAAAATTTGCCTTGATTATTTGGTCTTGCATATTATTTTTGTAAATTCCTTATTCTTATTTCAACGGAGCAGGGAGAGGATTGGGATAATGGGATAATCTCAAATGTAATAAAATTTACAATATGAAATGCAATGTCTTCATGGTCTTTCAGAGGTAGTTTGAAGGATTCATAAAAATTTTCAAACCATCAGAAAAGATTTTTTTTATTCTTTTAAACTAGAAAGACGGCTGAAAATTCTCAACCACTAAACATAATATTTAAGAAGACTGATCTAAACTCTTCCAAACCTTTAGATTTTATTTGCACTGAAGAGACATAAGTTGTCGAATATGCATATGCAGAATTTTAAATTCACAGTAACTTCGGAATTTAGTCATCTGTACAAATGACTAAATACCGAAGTTACTGTAAATATTGTAATGCCTATTTATGACTTGTTGTCCAGTAGTTATACTGTCTGTCTGGGACTAATATATTAGTCCCAGGGCATGTGATATATATTTGTTTGTTTCCTAGATTAGTTATTTTAACCAAATCCAAACAGCAGCCATTTTCACATAAACTTTTACGATTAAAATTACTCATTCATATGACTAATATTTGTCGGAAAAGTACCCATGATGTGAAAGAAAAAAAAAATATTTCGCCATCAGGTAAGTAACCAAATTTGGCATCACATTAGTAAAGATGACATTTTTACTGAAAATATTTCAAAGAAGTACGCTTGTCAGGTAGAATCCCAGCCTCAGAAAGTCTATCTTAGTTTTAGGAATCAAAGTGTTTTTGTAATTTAGAAACTAGTAATGAAATAATTGCATCAAACTTCAACGAGTGACAAAACGCATACGTGGTAAGAATTCTACAACACAATACAATGTCATCCATAGGAAATACAATCATTTTTTTGCCGCTGAGTCAGGGATTTGTTCAACCCATGTTACTTTCATCCTCAAGGAATTCTATGGCTGTCAACATATAACACCATTGAAAGATACGAATTGTCGGTGTTCAAAATGAAAACAGAAATATTTGCTGGAATCACGTATTCCCGGATTTGACATTTCCGATTTTGACGTTTTCCTGGATTGACTCTCTGACAATGACGGTTGTTGTCAACAGTCCAAGACATGCTTACCTTTCCGGACCACCTGATGTCTCTTTCGATTTTTCAAGGGAGTTCACACTATCGCTGCTTTTTTTCTTGTGTTTTCTTGGTTTTGAGTGCTGTGTTTTGATTTCCTCGTTCTGTTGCAGTCTCGTATCATTTTTTCTGTGTTCTCATTTTGGTCATGTCTTTGAACTTTGATTTTTATAATTCCTTTGTTCCTTCGGTATTCTACTGTCGTTGTTTTTGCTATGTAATGGTAAGACAGAAACAGAAAAGCATAATACATATGTAGATATAATACACATATAAAATTTATTTAGATTTAAGAACTAACGAAATCTCTTCAAAGTTTTAAACAATCGCCACAGCAATGTTCAGTTTTAACAATCACTTGACTAAGATGAATTTCGGGTCGTGCACTATTGTCCATCTACCTGGCTACTATTTTCGCATAGTAATTAAAGGTTCAAAAAGTAACATATACCTTTATAGGTCCAAACAGCTATAGTTATTGTCTTTATCAAAGAATTACTACTTTCATCTGTCATCATCGTTGAAATTTAGCGGAAGTAAACAAATTTAAAACCTTATCTCGCATCTGAACATACTTGATTTGTGGAAAGTTATCAGGATTCGTAACTTTGTCTCAAATAATGGCCCAGATGTTCTACAAAGGCTGTTAGGGTTTCTGTGCATTCGCATAAAAGATTAACCCTGTGCCAAAGTTTATTGGAGAGAGAGAGAGCTTTAAAATATTGGACTGACAAAATGAAAAGGAACTTATATTCTTATGTCCACTTTTGACTAGACTGCGGCTTAAGCCTTTAACGTTTTAGAATACATTTTGACATGATATAAATGTAATTTTTATATATTATGAGTAACATTTAAAGTTTTATTTTTATGAAACATGTGCATGTATTATTCAATGAGAAACTCTATCCCAATCATCTTCGTCAATAAATACTCAATGCAGTGAGTGAAGATAGTCAACAATGAATGACATCAATTCGTCTTTTAGGCGCCTTGAGAAAGAAAAGGCTTCAAAACCAAATTAACAGATTCTCCGAACTGCATTTGAAATGGGGATGATAACTTTACAATTCCGAAGAATATAACGGAATCCTGACAACCTACGCTTGACATGGTCACTGGTACTGTCTACTGGTGTGTTCATTATTGTCTTCCAATATGCAAATAACATTGGTTATATCCATTAAAAATTCAAGTCATTTGTCAAAGTGTAACCAAACCAATCTGTCATTAACGATTGATTACTCTGTATGTAACTGATAGTACTTAATAAAGGAGAAAATAATTATACCAATACGTTCTATATTGACTAAAGAATTAGTTAAAGACGTACGGTGAACTGTTGACGACTAATTCGGATTTACTTCTAAATACATACTGACGCCGATTACCGACCAAAAATATGGAGTCTGTCGTGAATGATTTTCTGTGTTACAGTTTAATTTATTAATATCATCTTTTATTATTGATGGATATTTTTTGAATAAAAAATCTATATATGTCCGCAGGATTCGGGAAAAACCTGATTTCAGTAAATCAATCTTACTGTATTTTGAAGGAGTGGATAGAATGTAGACAAGACAAGACAAGACAAATACTTTATTAAAGTCTCACCTCTCACATAAAATACATTATTATATAGTTCAATATATACACAATAAACATATACAAATATACAAATATAACATAAAAATTCACTATTAAACACTGTATAAAATCGCCATATAAAATAACCATAGGAGAGCCACTCTAAAAAGTGTTATGAAAGACTGTAAAAGTTAAAAACAATTTAACTTTAATTCACATTAAAAAGTAAAAAGAAAACAATTACTTTTCAAATTTAACGATATAAAACATTTTTCCTTTGAATTAAAATATCATTGCAGATTTTGGCTGTGTAAAAAATTATCTTTTTATTTGTAAATAAAAAGGTGAGCTTTTCAATATCTGATAAATCAATAAAACTATCATTTATTAAATGAGCATTATTAAAAAGTTCATTCCTTAAGTCAAAATATAATGGGCATTCCAATGTTCCACACTTCTAGAAACTGCTATATTCTGGCCATAACCAAATATATGTACATGTATTCTGATAATAAAAGTACGTTAGACTGTTAGAAATACAACTTTCCTCGATTTTCTGATAAAAACATGTTTTGCATTAAATTTATTGCAGTTTTCCACTTTAGCGATTTTTCTGTCGAGTTGAAAATTTCGATACAATTGAAGAAGTCAGTCGAAAAACTGCTGCTAGAAATGAAGGAGAAACACACTTTCTTCAGTATTTAGCTAATTTTGTCCTTGGTTAGTCATATAAATTAAATTTTCCTATCAAGGGCAAAACAAGTAAACGATGTAATGAATCGTTATATCAAATTAGAAATGTTTCAGACCAGAGAAAAAGAATAAAAATAGAATAAATTTCGAGACAAATGTTTGGTAGAAATGGAATTCACAAAAAAAAAAAAAAAGGAAAAAAAAATGTGGCTTAAACACGCAAACTTTAATTTTGCATACCATTTGGTTTTAGCAAAATAGCTGTTACAATATAACCTTTTAAAGAATACATATGGACATACCTTGAACCAAGAAAAAAAACAACAGTATATATTAAATGCAATACATATACATTAATGCAATTTTGGGTACTTTATTGAATTTTTTTTAATGAAATCAATAATTTTTGCTTGAATCATCTGCCTGTGATGTATTTTTCATCTGTTTTTATCAATCCAGATCCAGAATCTGAGTCTTTTAGTATTAATATTAAATTTTTGTTGATTCCAGTGGGATTCGAGCCCCTTCTGTCAAGGTTCTAAGGGTTGACACTCTGATACGCTACCACTAGACCACCAAAGACCAGTTCAAGTTTCGGTTACTTAATATACTTAAAGGGAAAGTTCACTCAAAAAATTAAATTTGATATGTTATTCAAACATGTATTTTAAAACGTTGTTGCCGTGACCCGTTTCCAGATCTTAAGTGGTTATTCTATAATTTGTGTTTTTGTATCAAAATTTTAACAAGCAGAGGGCTGCCATATTGACTTCTTCCGGTACCTTATATAAGGCTTCCGGTACCTTATATAATATGATTTGATAGGTCAATACTCGATATCCACATACCATATACGAGAAATAAACTACAATGTACGCTATCAATTTACGTCGATCAAAACATGAACATGAAGTTAGAATAAAACTATTAATTGTTCGAATTTCGAGTTTCAATTAGTAATAAATAAAAAATGCTAAAGAAACTAACCCTTTTTCATAAGAATGTAAATTTCATGCATACGTTAAGTTTACTCCTTTCAAAAACGAATGTGCAACGTGTGGATATTTTTCACGGTTAAGAAATTGTGCTACTACACTTCTTTGTTGACAAAACTTAATTCTCTATAACATGTACCTTTTGTTAATTGCAATTGTTTATTGTCATCAATTAAAACCCCAGGTGGCCCGTGTGACACAGGTGAATTTTTT
>MJUU01037027.1:37621-77693 GCA_002080025.1 Modiolus philippinarum | reverse complement strand
AGTTTAATTGATGTTTGTTGACAATCCCGCACCCATGACCAAGAAAGACATGGATGTAGCGTTGCTCGACAATTAGCAAAGAATTCCGCTTAAACCGGTGCTAGGGGCCGTCTTGAACTTACTATGAGGTATGAGCAAATCTCATTGTCGAAGGCCTCATGGTGACTTCAAGATGAAGAACAACAATAAAAGCGTTATTCCTTTGCTTGTTTTTTACCATGTATTTGTAGAGACTTTGTCTCATGTGCATTTACTCCATATCCTTTTATTCACCATGCATGAGGGAGATACTCTAAAATTATCAAATATTGGTCTGAGTGTTCTAATCTTTTTAGCGTTTGGTACATTTTGATTACTTTACATATTTTAAGGCGCGGACAAGACTGTCTGTCGACAAATTGTGAATTGCAACCACGGATTGAAAAAAAGCATAATAAAACCTAAATTTGATAGGTGCATGTAACAACCCTGAATAATTATTACATATTGTATTTTCACAATAGATCAGCAACGATCGTTTTTCACAATACCGAAATTATGAGGAGCTCTTCCGTGTTTGGAGACGGAAACAGTTACCGGAAGGAGGGGAAACTGGCATCAGGTTGCATTCCTGTCGGGTTCAAAGGCTCATAATGCAATTTTCCTTCTATTCTGGTGGTTTTTATTTCAAAGTATAATCGTATCAGTAATTCGAAGGATCTCTATTAATAATCTTACCAGCTTTTTATGTTTGAAGCTTTATATGTTTGAATAATGATTTGAGGATTTTTTTATTTCGTGTGATCTGAGAATATATGTCATTACATTAAAACAACCCCTGTGAGAGTGTTATGTAGAAGTAACACTGTCTTCTGTGTAGAGTTTTTTGTAAACGGTGATTGGTTCATACAATTCTTACAAACTACAGTGTTTCCGCTCGAAAAATCATTGTACTGCTTTGTTGATCAGTACAACAACACAACCACGTGGGTTATTTGAGGCTTGCACAGGGTTATTTTCATGCAACGTGTTTTGCTGATTTTTATTTAACACGTAGTCGTGCTGGAGGTTCATTATCTGTCATTGAAACAAAAAAGTGCACAGGCAATTTCTAAATTCTCGTTCGTTGTAAAAACGACATTATGTTTGTCGTACGCATTTGTGTAGTGCCTTGTAGTGTTGAATCAATCTTGACATAAAATCAATACATGACTATTTTTAGCATGTGAGACATTATATTGTGATATAATCTTAAATAGAACAAAATACTTGTGGAAACTGACACAGAAAACAAAAAAAATTATCATCGGCTAAAGAGCTAACATTGTGAGTTAGGCTACTAGTAGAAATCTATTATACGGTGCGGCTTCGCCTTACCGCATAATAGATTTCTACTTGCAGCCTAACTCACGATGTTAGCTCTTTAGCTCATGATAATATATAATTATTTTTGGAAAGAACTGAACAGATCACGGAATCCATTAGCTCTTTAGAGACTTGATAATTTAGATCAGCATTTCCAATGCTGAATATTTTACCACTGTCGATCCATTGTATATTAAATTCCGTTTTTTGTCTCTGTATTACTTTTACGCTGATGGAATCTCGAATAACATCTCAGAGTTTGTCTCTCCTGCAGTGTGGACTCCATAAAAAGATTGCCTTTCCAGTGATGTATGCTCTATACATTCCAGTTGTGTACTTGTTCTGGAGAGAATATATCATATGGATTCCCTACTATACTTTCAAACTTTGACATTTTTATTATTTTTTGTAATTTCCAAATGTTATTCTGACCATCCTATTTATAGAACCCACATCTCTTTGTTTATGCCAAGTTTTCCTGCAATTGACTCAATGAGTGCCCTGTGGTTGTTTATATGCTGTGATTGTCTTTAATGAGTCGTTTTGTCGGATAACGGATGACAGCAGTTTTAAGAACACTTTGTGAACTATTTGAAATACAATCAGAATATTTGTTACAGAAACAGTTACAAGGGGTTTGTGTTATATTTGTCGAAAACAACGGCAGTAGAATACCGAAGGAACAAAGGAGTGAAATTTAAAAAAATCGGAGTCTAAAGACACGGCCAAAACGAGAACACAGAAAACAGTGACGCCAGACACAAAAAAAAACAATGACGCTAGACACAAAAAAACAATGACGTTAGACAGAATCAAAGCACAGAAACAGAAATTACAACATTCAAATCAAAGGCACTCACAGTGTGAACTCCAGTGAAATTGAGAATGTCCTGCTCTGTTAACAGCACCCGTCACACTGTGAGTGTTTAAATCCCGGAATATGTCAAAGTCGGTAGTCAAAATATAATAAAGGACATAAAGTCAGTCTAAAACAAAAATACAAGGACAATGGCAATATCGGAACAACATGTAAGTAGCCCTGTTGACATCTTCCAAGTTTCCATTAAAAACTTGGACCAAATTTTTCTTGTTCAAAGTTGTCTGTTGACACTATCACAGTTTTTTTGCTTATTGAAGAAAAGGCGGGGACTTTTGTTTACAAGGAAACAAATGGCACCAATTACTCAAGCTGAATATAAATTACATGTGTATAACATTTTTACTTTGGCTTTTGTGCAGAAATATGCTGCATAGGAATTATGAGGTGTAAAAACAAAATTGAAGATTAAGATTAAGAAAAGACTGAGTACTAGGCCTGCAAGGAAAAAAGCAAAGGTATATATTTTGAAAAATTTTGTTGAAGAATTTCAGTATGAGGACCTATCAGGGCCCTAAAGTCATTTTAGAATCTATCATATTATATACTCATTTAAATATCTTTAATCTGATTTGTTCAAATCGTGTTCATGACATTTGAGATTTGGGTCAACCGGCTAGCGTTGGGTCGCATAGGAAGGTCAACCGGTGAAAATTCGATATAATATAACAGTTACCTCCCTAGATAGTGTGTGACCCAGCGGTTTCTCTCCCCTCGAAATTTAGGTCACCCTCGAGAAAGCTCTCGGGTGACCTTAATATCTCGGGGGAGAGAAACCGCTGGGTCGCACACTATCTAGGGTGGTCATTGTATAATGCCATTCATCTTCAGAAAATTTCTGTACATTTGCTTGATATTGTCATTTTATTTTTTCAGCCTTTTAGCCATGTGCTTCTGTTTTGTAGACAAAAGTTGCAACATCTCAAAACTTCCCTTTGATTGACACTATCAAAGTTTTCTCGGTAAAAGAAAACTTGGTCAAAGTTTTTGACGGATTTTTGATAGTGTCAACAGTCAAAGAAAACTTTGATAAAGAACTTTGAAGGACAACCCATCCTATTTTTCATCAAACTTTGATTGACTTTGATAGGAATTAACCAATTCAAAGGTAGTTTTGTGATGAAGAAACTTTTATTTACAAAACAGAAGCATAAGGCTAAAAGACTGAAAAAATGAAATAAATAAAATGACAATATCAAATTAGATTTGCAATTGCAGGCAAAAGCCGATATCACCTCAGACTCCCCATTCGACGATTCCACTTTATTCGCAGCCCAAAAATCAACCTAGAAATCAATTTGTGTTGAAATTGGACAACGTTGAAACTTTGACGTATTTTGGTGGCCATCTTGGAAAAGGCGGCCATTTTGAAAATCTTACACACACAGCATACAACTTCAGATGGTGGTCCAGCTTTGTGCAAAGTTTGAAATCATTCCATCCAGTCATTACAAAATAATCGCTCGGACAAGAATTATTGGATGAAGAAGAAGAAGTGTCGGAGGTATAATAATAATAAACGTAGAATAACAACATGTAACCCGACAAAGTCTGGGGTGACATAATAATACAGAAAATTTATATACATGTATACGAAAATCATGATTCATTCTGAAAGGACGTATGGATACTGTTAGGTCCTCACACTGAAATTCTTCAACAAAACTGGTCAAAATATACATTTGCTTTTTTTTTCTTACTGAAGTAGTACTCATTTCTTTTTTAATCTACAATTTTTTTTTGGAATATTGATTCCTATGAAGCATATTAATGCACAAAGGTAAAAATAAAAACGCAAAATACCATAATTAAACGGAATATTGGTTATCTTCAACTTTAGAAATTGGTGCCATTTGTTTAATTGTAAGGAAAATTTCCAGTTACTTTGACCATCAACCAAAAATATTTGATAGTGTCAACAGACAACTTTGACCAAGAATTTGAAGGAAACTTTCTTGATATTTGGGTTATTGGATGTGGTTTGTTTCCATGAGTTATTCACTTTATTTACCTTTTTGGGACCATTAAGGGCTTGCTATATGGTGTGAGGTTCCTCACTGTGTTGAAGACCGCACGGTGACCCCTAGATGCCTTGTTTTGGATCGTTTTAACCTTGATATGGGATGTTGTCTCCTTGACATTAACCCCATTTCCTTTCTTGTTCATATTTAATAATGTCAGCGGGGCTTAAGCATCTTTTTCTTCTTATACTTCATACTTGCAGTGTTGAACATGTCCATTCCCAAATAATAAAGTCAAATCCAGTCGGAATGAAAAACAACTTAAGTTGTAAAGGGAACATGGAAGCAGATATCCAATTTCAAGATCGTGACGTCGAAATTCTATTTAAATGATAAATAATTAAATGCAGCCAACGTAATAAAAAAATTAAGGAAGGTATAAATCATTTGTGTCCCAATCAACTGGTCAGATATTAGGGTTACGGAATTTTTATGCAATAAGTAGGATTCGTATGTAAATCCTTTCGCGACACAAAAAGCACGTTGACTATAATTTATATCGAAACATTCTGATAATAAATATTCTAAATCAAGCAATATATTAAAATTAAATTCATTGCTTAGAGCCATAAATTTTCGATAAACTACATAAACTGGTTAAATGTCTGACATGCTCATTCACTCAGTTCAAAAGCATCATTTTTGCAAGGTGTCTCTTTGTGGCGTTTCAAGTTGTTAGAAAAAAGTGCCGGTCTTTGAATACTGAACAAGATGGAGACAAGAAATAATCTTATATTGAACAAATGACACATATTGCAATGGCATGGGGTATCAGGCTCATAAAGAATTTTTTTTGGTTGGGATAGCCATTTCGACATGTATGTTTTAATTGCAATTTCAGATTAATACCATTATCACTGAAAGCGCAGAAAGAACTGACATAGAAACTACACAAGGACAAACTCCAAAATGCAATAAAAATTCTTTGAGTTAATGTTTGGTATGAGTCATATTTACAACATATTCCATTTGAAAAGTTTTAACAGCTTGAAAAATATGCCTGCATTTAATAATAAGCCATTCTGTAATTAACTTATATATGGTAAGAAGCTTACTGCATCACAAATAAACAGGATTTATATACGTCTCAGACTTCGAATCAAATATGACAGAGTTTTATAGTCTAAATGCACTGCAGCCTTCCGACATTGTCAGTGGAAACATTCTCCAAAGTTGTAGTATCAAAGCTAAATATTGTAGTCTATAGAGAATACGTTTTGGCGTATACACAATATGAATGTGACACATTTCAATGAAACAGAATTTATTGTTATTTGACTCTATGAAGAGAAACCGTATTGATTTTTTAGAAAGTATACACTAAGGTTCATATGACTAGGACGGGGAAAATATGGAATAGCTAGAATTCCATTGCTATTTGTTCACACTATGTGTTCAACATATTACTGCAATCGTCATGATATCTTAAAAAGTATTTTATATTAAGCACTAACTGCACACCCTTTCGAGGAAGAATAAAAGTGAAAGGAGATTCAAGATGAACTGATCCTTTCAGGGCCCTTGATGTGACATTCTAATTACAAATGCACTTTCCTTGGTCGTTGTATCATCAATGCTATATTGTTAACTTCTTAGACGCTCTACTTTGTTCATAGCTCCTCTTTTGACTATCTACAAATCCTTGGCTTCTATTCATTGAAGTGAACAAATTACTTCTCTAATTCCTAGGAACAATTGCGACAAGTATCCTACATTGATTTTTGTCATGAAATACGTCAGGCAAATAATTCAACATATAAACCTGTCAAGTTGAATCCGTGTGGCATATTTACGACGGCAATATTAAAATAAGAGTTTAATGCAAAAATGTAGAAACGTCAGAATGTATCCAAAACATACAATAAGGCACTTTACAAATTCTACAATATGCTATATCATATGGATACACTACTATACTTTCAAACTTTGACATTTTTATTATTTTTTGTAATTTTCAAATGTTATTCTGACCATCCTATTTATAGTGCTCACATCTCTTTGTTTTATTATGCCAAGTTTTTTTTGCAACTGACTCAATGAGGGCCCTGTGGTTGTTTATATGCTGTGATTGTCTTTAATGAGTCGTTTTGTCGGATAATTGATGACAACAGTTTTAAGAACACTTTGTCAGTTATTTTAATGCTTGTGAACTATTTGAAATACAATCAGAATATTTGTAAGAGAAACAGTTACAAGGGGTTTGTGTTATATTTGTCGAAATACATAATAAAGGACATAAAGTCGGTCTAAAACAAAAATACAAGCCCTGTTGACACCTTCAAAGTTTCCATCAAAAACTTTTACCAAATTTGTCTTGTTCAAAGTTGTCTGTTGACACTATCAAAATTTTGTTGCTTATTGGTCAAAGAAAAAGCGGGAATTTTGTTTACAAGGAAACAAATGGCACAAATAACTCAAGCTGAATATAAATTATACAGCATTTTTACTTTGGCTTTTGTGCAGAAATATGTTGCATAGGAATTATGATGTAAAAACAAAATTGAAAATTAAGATTAAGAAAAGACTGAGTACTAGGCCTGCAAGGAAAAAAGCAAAGGTATATATCTTGACCAGTTTTGTTGAAGAATTCCAGTATGAGGACCTATCAGGGTCCTGAAGTCATCTCAGAATAGATCATGCTATTCGTCTGTACATTTGCTTGATATTGTCATTTTATTTTTTCAGCCTTTAGGCATTTGCTTCTGTTTTGTAGACAAAATTTGCATCGTCTCAAAACTACCCTTTGATTGACACTATCAAAGTTTTTTCTCGGTGACAGACGAATTTTTGATAGTGTCAACAGTCAAAGAAAACTTTGATAAACAACTTTGAAGGACTTTGATGGAATAGAAACCAATCCTATTTTTCATCAAACTTGACTTTGATAGGAATTAACCAATCCAAAGGTAGTTTTGAGATGAAGCAACTTTTGTTTACAAAACAAAGCATATGGCTAAAAGACTGAAAAAAAAATGAAATATTTAAAATGACAATATCAAACTAGATTTGCAATTGCAAGCAATAACCGATGTCACCCCAGACTCCCTATTCGACGATTCTTCCTTATTCGCAGCCAAAAATCTACCTAGAAATCAATTTGCGTTGAGATCGGACAACGTTGAAACTTTGACATATTTTGGTGGCCATCCTGGAAAAGGCGGTCATTTTGAAAATTTTTTAAACGCACAGAATACAACTTCAGATGGTGGTCCAGCTTGTGCAAAGTTTGAAATCATTCCATCCAGCCATTACAAAATAATCACCCGGAGAAGAATTATTGGATGAAGAAGAAGATGCGTCGGAAATTTAATAATAATAATCAAAAGAAACGTAGAATAACAACATGTCACCCGACAAAGTCTGGGGTGACATAATACATGTAATACAGAAAATTTCTATACATGTATATGAAAATCATGATCCATTCTGAAAGGACTTATGGATACTGTTAGGTCCTCGTACTGAAATTCTTCAACAAAAGTAGTCAACATATACATTTGCTTTTTTCTTACTGAACTAGTCCTCATTCCTTTTTTAATCTGCATATTTTTGACTTTTAATTCCTATGAAGCATATTAATGCACAAAGGTCAAAATAAAAACGCAAAATACCATAATAAAACGGAATATTGGTTATCTTCAGCTTTAGAAATTGGTGCCATTTGTTTAATTGTAAGCAAAATTTCCAGTTACTTTGACCATCAACCAAAAAAATTTTGATAGTGTCAACAGACAACTTTGACCAAGATTTAGATGGAAAATACAACTTTAGCTGTAAAAGGAAACATGGAAACAGATAACCAATTTCAAGAAATTTCATTTAAATGATAAATAATCAAATGCAGCCAACGTAATAAAAAATTTAAGGAAGGTATAAATCATTTGTACCCCAATCAACTGGTCAGATATTAGGGTTACGGAATTTTTATGCAATAAGTAGGACTCGTATGTAAATCCTTACGCGACACAAAAAGCACGTTGAGTATAATTCATATCGAAACATTCTGATAATGAATATTCTAAATCAAGCAATATATTAAAATTAAATTTATTGCTTAGAGCCATAAATTTTCGATAAACTACATAAACTGGTTAAATGTCTGACATGCTCATTCACTCAGTTCAAAAGCGTCATTTTTGCAAGATGTCCCTTTGTGGCGTTTCAAGTTGTTAGAAAAAAAGTGCCGGTCTTTGTATACTGAACAAGATGGAGACAAGAAATAATCTTATATTGAACAAATGACACATATTGCAATGGCAAGGGGGTATCAGCTCATAATTAATTTTTTTTGGTGGGGATAGCCATTTCGACATGTATGTTTTAATTGCAATTTCAGATTAATACCATCATCACTGAAAGCACAGAAAGAACTCACAATAGAAACTACACAAGGACAAGATCAAATTTTGAGGAATTTTCATTTTTCCATCGTTAGTACTTTGTCTTAGTTCCTAGTTTAAGCATTACCCTGATATGTCTTCAATGTGTAGTAACGATTAACTTTGATTCTGTAGATTCAATGAAGTGCATGCATGGATGTTGAAAGACGACGTCCAATTTCCTTCATCTACTTATAGAAATTTTACTTGAAATTGTGTTTGTTATTGTTACCGTAGATATAAGATGTGACTTGAAATAAAGAAGTATTACGATTTAGCAATACACGATTTAAATGTCATTCAAGGCTTTTACATCGTTTTTTAAGCCACATTCTTATGCTATGTTTTTGTTCTGAGATTTGTATCCAAGGTATACCGTTCTTGTAGCTTTAGTCCTTATCTCATTTAGTAGGAAAAAGAGGGGAAACGGGGAATGTGTCAAAGAGACAACGACCCAAAGGGGAGCAACGTATATGAGATTTTTATGTATAATGTATCAAAATGGCGAATAAAGAGAAGTTATCGCCCGGACACACATTCCATCAACTGTATATTAAAAGAGCATAGGTCTAAAGCACGGGGAGGAATTTAACCGCTTCCACCCGGCACGATAGATAAACTCTGCAAAAAATAGGAAAAAGAGGGGAAACGGGGAATGTGTCAAAGAGACAACGACCCGGAACGGTTTTAGTCTTTATCCCACTACAACTTGCATTGCATTTGATTTTGTGATATTTGTGCCATTGCAATTTCGTGATTTCCTATCGTTACTTAGTTTTAACCTATATTTTAACTATTCGAATAATTCCATAAAATCCTATCTCCTGCTTGAAAAAAGAAACAAACTCCATAATGCAACAAAAATTCTTAGAGTTAATGTTTGGTATGAGTCATTTTTAACAACATATTCCATTTGAAAAGTTTTAACAGCTTGAAAAATATGCTAAGCCATTCTGTAATTAACTTATATATGATAAGAAGCTTACTGCCTCACGGATAAACAGGATTAATCTCAGAGCTCAGACTACGGATTAAATATGGCAGAGTTTTATAGTCTAAATGCACTGCAGCCTTCCGAATTCTCCAAAGTTGTAGTGTCAAGGCTAAATATTGTGGTCTATAGAGAATACGTTTTGGCGTATATACAATATGAATGTGACACATTTCAATAATGATTTTTATACTAAGGTTCATAGGACTAGGACGGGGAAAATATGGAATAGCTAGAATTCCATTGCTATTTGTTCACACTATATGTTCAACATATTACTGCAATCGTCATGATCTCTTAAAAAAAGTATTTTATATTAAGTACTAACTGCACACCCTGCCGAGAAAGAATAAAAGTGAAAGGAGATGCAAGATGAGCTGATCCTTTCAGGGTCCTTGATGTGACATTCTAATTACAAATGCACTTTCCTTGGTCGTTGTATCATCAATGCTATATTGTTAACTTCTTAGACGCTCTACTTTGTTCATAGCTCCTCTTTTGACTATCTACAAAGCCTTGGCTTCTATTCATTGAAGTGAACAAATTACTTCTCTGATTCCTAGGAACAAGTGCGACAAGTATCCTACATTGATTTTTGTCACGAAATACGTCAGGCAAATAATTCAGCATATAAACCTGTCAAGTTGAATCCGTGTGGCATATTTACGACGGCAATATTAAAATAAGAGTTTAATGCAAAAATGCAGAAACGTCAGAATGTATCCAAAACATACAATAAGGCACTTTACAAATTCTACAATAAGCCCACTGCTATTAAAGGCCTCACCCTAAGATGATTATAAAAATAATGTCTTGATATAAAAATTCAAATTATCATTTCTTATGGTCATTAATCTTGTGTCTTGTGAAGGATGAAACCAGATAAAAAGGTTGAATCGGAACATCAATACACAAGATAAAAAATTCAATGATATCTTAAAATCTTGTTTTAAGATGCAATTAAACTAATGCTTCTATTTCTCTTATTACAGATTATCTAACACTTTAATTGTTCACGCTCTATTGGAAAAACAAATTTAAGAAATGACCTGCATTTCTAAGAAAACAACCACTCTCAATAAAGTCAATTATTTTCTTTCCACACAAATGCTCCTTTCCACGGATCACCAATCCAGCAATTATTCTTATTATAGATTAAAATCTGTACGTTATCAAATTTTGTGAAAATGTTCAGTTATCAATAGTTTTGACTCTTGGATTTGGACAACTTAGATAACAGTTATGACATTCGGTTCATCGTTAAAAGTTCTAAAACCAATTTGAAAGCTACGGCTTGTAACTAATAAAGCTCGAAATGTGCAGGATGTATAATGGAACATCCATTAAGCCGCTTATTTACATCATATGAGGACAAAAGGTAGTGAGTCGAGTTTAAAGGTATATTAAAACAGATGAAACTTCTGTTCATATGCAGTTAGGTTTTCCAGTGTTGGCTGAAGGTCAGTTGCAATTGTAGTCATTAAGAGCTAAGATTGTGGAGTACTGTTTGGTCTATAGGAGAAATCACCCTTCCTTCTTACATTTTGATGCTGAAATTGAAGATATTCCTGAAGCCTCTATAAACTAAAAATAACATTGATAAATTTAGATTAAAATGTTTCTAGGTGTGTAGGGTGATATGCTGAATATGACATGCACTGTGGAAACCATTCACCTAAAACTTCAAATTCCGGTGAATAATATGGAAAAATGAAAATGCATAACACAAATTATTCAAATATAAATATTGCAGATTTCCTGAAGAGTAATTAATTGTAAGCAGGAGTTACGGGTAGTACTTTAACTTTGATGCCATATAGATGAACAGACCCACGGACGGTGATAGACGTAATAATCAATTGGTCCGGGCGATACAAAATGGCAAGTGTTCCATAACGACAAGAGAAACCCAAACCATTATCTCAAATTCATAAAGAAAGTGCAACAAAAGATTGCAGAACCAAAGCTTCTTAAATATAGTCTTTTAATCAGCAGCTCCGTATAATAGCATCATTGGCTACACATTATATTTTTAGTCTAGTTAAGAGAGCGGAATCATAATGCTCTATAGTCTTAAAAGGTAACTTTATTTTTGTCAACTGTTAACTGATGGCAAAGATTTCAGAGAAAAGTCTTAACATTTGTCATTTTGCTAAGTTCGTTCCTCTTTGTGTCTTTTTGAAAAAGAAATTAGGATATTTTGTTCACAGAAAACTAGACTGGTATATGTTGTTGAATATCGAGATTAACCTTGTGAAATTTGAGTTAGCCCTTCTTTGAGCTGCTTATAAAGAGCTGTTGACGTAACTTACTGATACATTCTAGTAATGTGTGACATTTTCGACACTACAGTAAATCTACGAGTATATGCTGAATAATTAATGTTAGTAAGATTTAAATTCCATGATAGCAGGCTGGATATTTGAAAGGAAATGAAAAAATAACTGTTGCATTTATTTGGCCCAAGTGTCAAACGTCCCTCAAGCAGTAACACTAAAAGTTATTAATTATGTCAAACTTTTCCGAGAAAGAAATTCTGACAAATTCTGAAATGAAAAATAACAAACCCCAATTTAAATAGCCAAATTGCACTAATTTTGTTTAAGTCCCACGAGATTATCAATCAATTATTGAGCAAAATCAGTTTAATGAATTTCACAAATTCTTTTATGCTCATTGCATACAAAGAATCGCATTTTCCTCCTTGATTTAATTCGAAATTAAACTTACGAGAAGATGTTTGAAATCAGCTACCCAAATTGAATTTTCTTTGGAGAGTTTCCATTTTATGTTGAAGTGAACATAATTCTCCATCGTGTCCTCGATTGTTCTTCTTAAAGTCAAGTGTTGGTGAGAAAAAAAGATAAAATGTCAGAGATTAGCTTTTAAAATAACGACAATCATTACAAAGCATCATTATCTAAACAGAATAAAGGAGATATCCCAGGATTGAGTAGATTGCTTTTTTAATGTGTCGAAGTTTCATGTCAGTTTGGTCTGTTGGGCTTTTATTATTGGATTAGAAAGTAATAGTACTCAGTGCGGTACTTCAGCTGTTACCCCACATTTGTTCAATAATATAACCCATGGGTGTTGTTACGTGTTAAAAGTGTGTCATTTGGAAAACGGTGTCAATTTTATTCTCACACACCGTTCATGCCACCCTGAAATTCACAAATTACTTTGTGATATATACATATTTTGATACTTAGTATCGACAATTAAATACAGATCTGACTTTATTCTTTGTATTTAGCTTATTGTTAAAATTGTCCGACATTACTCACACTTCCCCATAAATACTATAGTAGTAAATATCAAAATATCTGTGGGAAATTTCATGTTTCGTGCACTACTGCAGTATAGCCCTTTCAAAAAGTGTTGTTATCTTTTCCTGGATTTGAACTCTTCCATGAAATGGAGGTACAAAAACTCTTCGCTTCCGGTTATCACGCATACGGTTGGCTAACAATACACAACTGAAACCTTGAATACATTTTAATTCTAACAAAATTAGTGCAGTGTCACAATAAACCATGGGTGTGGATAACCATCGTGTTAAAGTTCGAGTTAAAGTTCGAGTTACAGTTCGAGTTAAAGTTCGAGTTAAAGTTCTAGTTAATATTCGAGTCAACTGGAAAAATGGATTATAATGCCAACTATCGAGTAGTTGTCTAAATATGAACAGTGCAGTGCACTGTGTTCAGAATGAACAACACTTGTTGTGTTTTGTGTTAGGTTGATAACCGAAACTGTTTCTTTGTATCTAAATACCTAAACCGAACAGCGGACCAAATGATTTGGAAAGGCCTGTATGTTGCGATGTAAATGTTGTCATGTTCCCAAACAAAAACGACAGCCGCATTCAGCAAATATAAGGCTAAAAATCGTCCCTTGTCGCATGACCTTTATCCTCTCTGATATATACAATACCTCAAATTTGCATATCTAACATTGCTGAGCTAAATTTCAGACGTATATGTATATGTAGATCTTTGAAAATTCGAAATAGGTTTTGAGTATGTTAGAATCTTACGAAGGAAGAATACTAAAGGTGAGCGATGGGATAATTCAGACAGTAAATAAGTATGACAAGCATAAAACTGAAGATTAATTATAAGACTTGGCTAGTATCTGGTGTTAGCAGTGTTCTTTTTTTGCTTATATTTACCCTAAAACATGGCTTTATTATATCGACTTTACAACAAACCTACCGGACAAGTACCTACAGTCAAGCCATCTAAATAGAGTTTTGAAGAAAGACAAACTGAGGAATCTGCTACCTATCGGGTTTAGTTTAACACATACCAATTAATTAAACGTGGAAATTTAGTTTGAATGTGGATTCAAAACAAAAGACCATGCATTAGACAGTAAGCCAAAAAAAAAAAGAACAAATACGAAACAGGTATCGTTTCAAATGGTTAAGAACTAAACGATTAGATCATTCGTGTCAGAACTCTCAAAGAGTGACACCAGGTGCTCCGAAAGGGTAAACATGTCCTGCTCTGTATACAAAACCCGTCACACTGTCAGTTGGTCAATCCAGTGTAAAGCCAAAATCGGTAATGTCAAATCTGGAAAGACGTAATCTAGCTGAAAATGTTCCTGAGGACAAAATTAGGAACAATAGCCAGAAAGGACACAGGAAGAAGGATGATCTCAATTCCAAAGTGCTATCCAGAGTACTGTAAAGCTGGACAAGCCATTATTTGCTATATATTATGGTGAATTGCGCTTGTGAAATGTGATTCTTGAAAAAAAGGTCAACATCAACAAATCACTTAACTGCTAGGAAGAATGATTGATTGATAGGGGGTATAAAGTCACTTTTAGCAGTATTTCAGCTATCTCATCACGGTCAGTTTTAGTGGTGGAGGAAGCCAGAGTGCCCGGAGAGAACCACCGACCCTGGGCAGGTAACTGACATACCTTATCACTTAAGATTGTAAGTCAAGTGCATCCTTTTTTGTAATGTACAAAGCTGGGCGCGAACTCACACCGAAGTGGTGAAAGACTAAGTGGTTGTATAGGTAATAGAACTACCTTAACCACTCGACCACCCAGGCCCCTCTAGGAAGAATGAGCAATGGATGGGAAAATGTAAGAAGTGATAAAAAATGACGAGTAGTCCAAAATGGCGATAGGACACCACAGTATTGTATCATAATCAATAGAAAACGCTATTACTTTGAAAAGAACAATAATTACGTGAAAGGCAATGATTTATACCAAGCAGTAATGGAGCTGACACCATAAATATAGAAACAATAATAGAGGAACAATTAAAGTTCCCTTTTGTGCGCTGTATGTTCCGATTTTGATAATGGAAAACCAGAGTTAATTGTTTTACAAAGATAACGTGGAATTGTCGATTTAAAGCCGTTTACTTGTTAACACTTGTATCGACTATTCAGGATCATTGAAGTAGTTCTATTTGTAAAACATGTACATAAATTTCACAGAAGACTCGTATGTATGTTATATATGTCATTACTTTTTTTAACTTATTTTATTGGTGTCATCATGGTTTTCCTAAACAACTTTCGCTAGTGATTGACAAATTTGATATAAAGGACTACATTGACACATCCAAAAATAAAATGGTATAATTGTAACACAAACATGAATAATTTTCAGTCGTAACTTATTCAACAAACGTGAAAACAAGGCAGTAATGTATTGTAGTTATCTTAATCAATTATTCGGGATATGGATGAGAAGGTTTCGGTGCGAATTCATATCATTATAAATGATTGCTATCTCCACATTGGTTTGGTTCCTTTGGATTTGACTAAACCCTAGATTGACTCACTGATAGTGTGATCGGTGTCGCTGGTGGAGCAGGACATGATTACCCATCCGGAACACCTGATGTCACTCTCGGTTTTATGGGAGTATTAGTTTTTCTTGTTGTCCTGTATATCAATCTGTTAGATTTTAGTTTTGTCTTCGTTAGTGATTTTTGTAGTATTAGTTTTTCTTGTTGTCCTGTATATCAATCTGTTAGATTTTAGTTTTGTCTTCGTTAGTGATTTTTGTGCTACAGACATGTCCTTGTGAATGTTTGACTTCTGTAAAGATTTACAAAAGCTTTTCAAAATTTTACCATGGTACTTTTTGAGGGTTAGAGAAATAACATGTACCATGCATTTTAGTTGGCTTTGTCTAGGGGTTAGAAAATGACATTTACCAATTCGCTACCAAACAGATCTTTCAAAAACAATATATGCATCACTGATAGTGAGACGGGTGTCCCTAGCGGGGAAGGACATGCTTACCCTTCCGGAGCACCTGAAGTCACTCCCGGTTTTCATGGGAGTTCACGCTATGAGTGCCTTAGTTCTTAATGTCGTCTCTTTATTTCCGTGCATTGTAGCTGTCTCACATCCTTGTTTTGCCTTTGTTTCTTTGTTGTTGTTTTTGACATGTCTTTGCACTTCGATTTGTGTGGACATCGCTTCCCTTATTCCTTCGGTATTATACTAAACCGTTGTTTGATAATTATTTATCTACATGTTCTATTGTGATTTTCCGTCTAGGTTTAGGTTTCCATGTTTCATTTTAAGATGACAGTTGTACATGTATTTCAATTTATTGTCGGTCGATATTTTTCTTATTTTGAATAAGCAGTTTAGTCTTTCATTACAAAGCATACTTCAGTAAAGAGAAAGGAGAAGTAGGTTATCTCGCGTTCGCCGAAAATTTATCTTCGACCTCCAAAACGCTGCAGTCGGTCTCAACTAGACACCGAATCGAATAATTCAAAATACAGATATATATTTTGCAACAAGAAGTCATTCTAAGGTTTGAAAGTTGAACAAACAACTTGGAACAGCAGGGAAACCAGCTAGAGATACTCCAAAAACCTGGTAGAAGATGGAAACAATCTAAATATATGTTCATACCCATGTTGGACAGTGAATCGGCAAAGCGAAAGTTCATAACTACAGTAAGAACAGATTGGAAACCTGAAAGCGAAAGTACACAACCAATACAACTTTGATAACAGCAAGCAAAAGCACTTAACCGATACAGCAGGGAAAGACATAACTCTATCGAGAAACGTTCATAACAAGGCGGGACTGCACAACCAGCAAACAAAAGATCATAAACGATAGGACATTGAAATTAGTAAGCCAAAATTTATAATCAGGTCAGACATGAACCAGAATGCAAAAGTTCATTACAAAGTAAGACAGTGAAGCTAAACGTCATAACCAGGAAAGACAATGAAACAAACGCAGAGAACTTAATGTCCAGGCTGGAGAGTGAAACTATCACGCAAATGTTCATAGAGCAGTGACGCGACATTAAATAAAAAATGTTAACGAATTGACAAGCTAAAATAGATTAACTATTAGAAAAGACAACCAAAGCTGTTATGGGTTATTTTTTTTTGATTATTGCTTTCTATATTATGTGATTCTTATGCTGCTGATGCGAGGTTACTTCTTGAAACACATATACAGAATAATTTTACAATTTTTTCTGAGACTTGGCTATCTTTGTATTGAGAAACCACAAGGTCAATGCCAATGTCTTAAATGACCGGAGATTCCCAAGGGTATTCACCAGAGCAGTTGTCAGAGTAATCTGACACGAATATTTTGCCTGGCTTTTTATAGAAAATTACTGTTTTTAATTTTACAAAAAAAAAAAAAAAATAATAAAAAAAAATAAAAAAAACTTAAGATACCGAGGCTTCATTCCGAGTATTGCACTCAGTGGATTTCTTGCTACTAAATATGCTCCTTTTTTGATATTTTTTGGCCATAGGTACTTCTTTCAAGTTAAATTTTTTATTCTTGCCTTCCATATTTATAATGCTGGTGATAATAGATTACTCCATGAAACATATGTACATAATAAAAATATTACCGTTTATAACGAAAAAAGTGTATTTTTGTATTTTTTTTTATTTTCACAAAATTGAAATATAGATAGCATAATAACGAAGTAACTGTAAGTTTGATTTTTGCAGTTTACCATTTCAATTACTTATCTCTCTTCAGCGAAGATCAAATCAAACTTTTGGAACACCACAAACTGAAATATGTTTATGTAAATGTTTTGTATTGATTACGCTTTTAATATCGTATGTTATTTCTACTTCGTACCATGAGTTTGGTTTTGAACTTTCTTAATTTTTTATGCTTAATTTTGGAACATCTCAATCAATTTTAGGAGTATATAAACATCTACTGAATGTTACGATTCTGAGTAGCAGATTGCAATCCTCGATTCCAATGCAGACTTCATTTGTTTGGGTACCCATAAACCGGTTTAACCCTACCGCTGGCTTTTGCTAGTGCCGGTACCAAGTCCGGCTGTCCCGAGTTCCTATCGTTGTTTATGTTTGTCTTTTGTATTTTTATTGTGGTTTTTTTTTCTTGTGCAGTTCCTATTTACTTTCTGGCATGTGGCTATGTTTTTCGGCCATTGTAGGTGTTTCCTGTTATCTTTTTTATTCCATTTCATTTGATTCTTCCTCTGAGGATTCTTCTTTTTACCTAACGACTAAATGAAATAAGTAATTTGCACTATATACATTTGAAACGAAACTTCGTTGTCCGAGCAGCCGTTTAAACGGAAAATGCTATTATAATATTCGAAAGAATATTCCACAGAAGATGTTTCTTAATGTTCTAATTAAAGATGGAAATAGGATCAGCTCTAAGAATCTTATTATCCGCCTAGCCTCATTAGATCGGAAGGCAAGGAAAGATAAAATCAATATATAAAGGAAATAATTATAGTATTTATGCATTAATTCATATGATTTTACGTGTAATTTGTTAATATTTAGCTTTTGATGATGAATTCATGTCTCAAAATGAGACAAATAATGGGAAATTTATATGCATTTATCCCCGTGCTAAATAAAAAGTGATTATCAACGAAAAAATAATTTAGATATAATGTAACGGTGGCAATATTCCGATCTCCACATATAGTCAACAGAATGAAAGGCCATTGGCGTTTACAACTCTTGAAATAAAACAAAACAATATATGTCACTGCACAATCAATATAGTTTTGCGAAAAAACGAGCACTTCAGGTAATAAGTAAATTTATCCATTTATTCTTATTTTGACCTTTATATAAATTTATTCTGTAGTCTTAAAACAGTGAAACAGAATGAAATTTTAAGAAGCTTTCTGTTTTGAACCCGGACATTTGTTATTTTAGCAGTAACTCAATGTGCTAGAATCTAGGAATTAAACACTATAAGTATATACATGTATATAGCCAAGTTATTTTTATCAATTTTATCAACTTCTTGAAAATCTCATGACACGAAAATGCAAGATCAGAATTACAAATTGTTACAATGAAGACTGTTTTTTCCAATTTAATCAATTTTTGATAGTAGGTGCCTTTGAAAACCATAATAACAAAACTATATTCACAAGAACAAGTGAATAGGCAAAGACAGCCCAACAAAGTTTCCACAATCTCTTGGAAATGGGACACAAAAGTTGTATATTTCTAAGTCTACACTTACACTTAGTATCTGTAAGTTTAATGGTTAAGTACAGTTACCTTAGCCGAAAGAGCATAATACCTCTTTTTGCGTCCTTTTTTGCTATACTTTGAATGATGCACAATTCACGACTGATGAAGATGAACAACAAAATAAGAGCGTTAAAAGGGAGACAATCCTTATAAGGTTCTAAAATTTGAGAAAAGCATGAAATATCAGTTGATATAACAGCAAATATAAACCAGAAACTCTAGAAAATGTTAGAAATACATTTGAAAATAACATACTTATATTCTTGTCCTTCATTACTTTCAGGAGCGAAATATCTTAATTGTATAACTGTGATTACCGCTCCATGTTGTGTAAAACGATCCTTCATATCACAATAATAATATCCAAACATGCGAGGCAAGTGAAAATACCATTTTAATTTTGATATCGTTTAAACCTATCAAGATTCATTTGGATGTTATAAGTTTCATCCCTTTACTAAATTCTTTATCAATTTACGTGTAAGCAGACGGCTACCATCTCTGTATGAAGGCAGACTGCTTTCTGTGAATGCACGTGTAGACAGACAGTTACACTCTCTGTGGATGTACGTACAGACAGACTGGATTCTGTTATTCTCTCTATGGATATACTGTTATACTCTCTGAATTTAAAAGAACACGTACGCTGTTGTCTGTAAATGTACCTGTAGGCAGACAGTTATACTCTCCGTGGATATATATGTAGGCAGAGAGTAACATTCTCTTGATGTACCTAAAGGCAAACTGTTTTCTGTAGATTTACCTGTAGGCAGACTGTTAAACTCTCCGTGGATATATGTGTAGACAGAGAGTATACCTAGATGCAAACTGTTTTCTGTACCTGTAAGAAGACTATTACGCCCTCTATGAATTTACGTGTAGGCAGACAGAAGTACATGTAGCCAGATATCTAAACCCTCCTTGCCAAAAACTGATTCCCTCAAAATTTCCCTCCCCTGGGCAAATTATGCATGTTTTGTCATAATTTCCCTTCCGGGGCAACATAGCCCTTCTTTCTACTGACTATCAAAATTTTCTGCTCCACTTTTACTATATCCCCCGTAAATAGTATTGTTAAATAATCAGCAGAATCGATGTAGTCATTCATCAATCAATCAATGAAATAATTTAATTTATGCCCTGTGCATGGAACAAATTGGAAAATATATTGGTAGCCATTATCATATTTTAAGATTATGTAATTGATCAAGTTATGTGGCCAAGTGTTACCAAATCCTGAGTTTATCAATCACATGATCCTTATTTTGTAATTACAGATCAATCGAAGGGGAACACTTCAGATCGGGACATATTTATATTAAACATATGTGTAAGTGGTTCGACTGACTTAGAATTAACTGAATTCCGCTTAAACCGGTGCTAGGGGCCGTCTTGAACTTACTTTTAGGTATGAGTACAGCTCATTGTTAAAGGCCTCATGGTGACTTTAAGATGAAGGACCACAATAAAAGCATTCTTCCATTGCTTGTTTTTGCAATGTATTTGAAGAGTTTTTGTCTCATTTGCATTTACTATATATCCCTTCATTGCTTATTAGAGTTAAAAAATTGTCATCTGAGCTCCCATTTTGTATGCATAAAAAACCCGTTTACATATTTAAACGAATTTCTTATTTCTGATTTATTGAATAAAAAAATAACATAAATAACAAAAATAAGAATTAGTGATCCATCTGTATAAAGGGTGATAATCCTTGCAAAAATAAATATAACTGATGAATTATCTGTGCAAAGAATGAATAAGGCACTTATTAATTCATTGTTACATTCGTCATCAGCTTGACATCCATAGTAACAAAGGTTGTGTAGTTAGTCCTTCTTTTACTCCATCACTAGTTTGAGCTAAGTATAATGAGACATGACAAGCTGGAGTAACCGCTTGTAACGTCATTTGGAATGACAAAGCATATATGCTTTCATTTTTTTTACTATCACGAGGATGCAACCGAGTAAAATTGTTCGTCCTCGTCATCTGATTGAATAGAATTGCATCTTGCCACGGACCACCGGTCATTTGCATCGTGAAACTCATCAATTGGACTACCCTTAGCCTTTCGACCCCCTATTCTCCTGTACTGAACATCTAATCCCGAGTCTAATTGATCGGTCTCATCTTCTTCTCTTGGTGACGACAGCCCACCAAGTCCACCGATATTTTTATTTGTGCGTCGTTTTCTTCCAGAAACAGCCGCTTTCCGTTCCAGTCCAATTGTTTTCTTACAAATAATAGGAGCATCACTAACTGTTTTTGTGATTTTTTTATGTCCATTTTCATTTGTGTCTTCTTCTTCTTCTTCAATTGTAATACTCGTTCTACTGTCCTTACAGCTTGAAAGTCTACTTAAATATCTGCTCAATTTCTGTTTGTTTTTCTTACTGACACGACGCAGTCGTCCAACTTCACTTAGTTTAATTGGCATTCTAGGTGGGGTTGTTCGTTTTTTGGCAATTGTTTCCACCATTGCTTCCTTTATAGCGTCGATGTTTGACAGTGTATTGAATTCAGTTAATTTTGACAATCTTTCGAATGCTTCGTGTGAATATTTGAAATTGAAGGTCGAGTATGGTGTTGCAGGATCATCAAAAATGTCAAAATTGGCAAATTCTTTTTCATTTTCTGGTCTTGGTTCGCCTAAAAAACAAAGAAAAAAAATTCGATTATTATCTAATTGAACAGTAAATGGAACAGCTTTCTGTAATATTGAGTCCCTTTTATTTCAGTAACAAGATGCATCCTGACGTCAAACAAAATTAGTCAATCAAGCTTTAAATAAGACAATTATTATGAAAACTTTGATCAAAAGAGGAAAACACACTTGCTCGACTGTAGTTCGTTTAGGGCATGCATGCCAGAAAGATGTTATTTTGGAAGTTTCAAATACATTTGCTTTCATTTGTTAAAACCCAAGTAGGTGAAATGTCAGGTAAAAAAAGAACAATTTAATTTAAAAAATAATAATTCATGGAAGACTTGTGTCATTTTATCATTGGTTAGTTCACTTGTCAAAGCTAACAGATGAAATATCAGAACAAAAGCATACTCAAACTGTTGTATTTTAAAGAATACGTAAATAGAGAAATGCTTTGAAGAAAGACTTATTAATCAATGCACATACCGGTATACCTATTGAGTTTAAAAGAGTATTACGAACCTCATTTATTGAAATAAGTATCATGTTAAACATAATACTTACTTATTTAGACTTAGATTTTTAATGTTAACAACGACCACAACAGCATCTTTAAGACTAATCATTTGTTAAGGGTAAGACAAACCCGTTTCTTGATTTATGAACATGTCCGATCGGTTAATTTTAAATGTAAAACAATGTTTTTTTTGTCGAGTATCTAAATATATTCAAAATTTCACAGTTAATGTAAACACATTATGTTCATCATAAGCCTGTGGCTAATATTGCTATGATTGTTTACATTTTGCTTGATCTAGCATTGGATAATTCAATACTACTTGGTCTTTTAACTGTAGCGTTTTGAACTTTATAATTTGAATATAACGGGTAAGGAATGAAAAGCAGGAGACATTTACCGTTTTAACACCTCTAACTGAGTTGTAGTTATTTTGTTTTCAGAATTGTGTGACGCAAAAGATTTATAACCAAAAATAGTGGTATGCTATGATTCTTTCTACTCCATCATCCTTATTAGGCAAGACAATAATAACTACAAAAACTGTGAGCAAAGTTCACAAAATGTATATCCCCCTCTTCCCAAAAAGATCAAATCAAAATTTTAAAAAGATGGTGCACAATGGCAAGTGTACTGAACATTCTGTGAAAGTTTTATTGAATTTCACCTAGATGTCTAGGAGGAGTTGTCGCCACAAAGTGTGTACCTTAGGGCGAATGCAATAACGGACGAAGGAATGGATACCAGGATCAATATATACCGCCCCCTAGAGCCGGGGTATAATTAAAAGCTATTTAAATATAGCATGATGAAATGGTGAGAAAACATATTTCATATTTATGATTTCTATACATTTCAGCTATGGTATACTTGTTCTTGAAAGAATTTCTCATATGGATGCACTATTTTAGCAATTTATTTTTTGCAATTTTCAAATGTTATTCTTGCCACCTGTTTCCAATGTCTACATCTCATGATTTATTATGCCAAGTTTTCTTACTATTGACCCAATGAGTGCCTATGCGTTGTGATTTTCTTTTATTAGTATTTTTGGTCTGGCAACGGATGACAGCGATCATAAGAAATCGTTGCCAGCTAATTTTATGTTGACGATCCTACATCCACTGGGTAAAAAAAGACATTGATGAAGTGTTGCTTTACACATAGCAATGATGCCGCTCAAACCGGTGCCAGAGGCAGTCTTGAACTTACTACGAGGTATGATCAAAGCTTATTTATAAAAGCCCCTGGGTGACTTCAAGATGAAGAACAACAATAAAAGCGTTGTTCCGTTGCTTGGTTTTACCATGTTTTTTTGTAGAGACTGTCTCGTGTATATTTACTCCATACCCTTTCATGGTTTATTTACATTTTTAATTTGAACAGTGCAGCAGAGATACACATTTATATAATTACATTTTTTTAAGTTTGTCACAGACTCAAATATTTCCTTCTTGGTCTTCATACAAAAATTGTGCTATTAACTAGTTTGGTGTTTACTGTGAGTCTTTTGTGTATTTATTTTTTAGCCATTCACCACACATGGGGGAGGGTTTGGATCCAAGAAAACGAGTTAAACCCCACCGCAATTTTTGCGCCTGTCCCAAGTCTAGAATATGTTGAGCATTGGCTTGTCCTTGTCTTCTTATATAATTTTAGTTTCTTGATATTTGGGTTATAGGATGTGGTTTGTTTCCGTTGATTTATTCACTTTTTTTACCTTTTTGGGGCCATTTAGGGCTTGCTATATGGTGTGAGGTTCCTCATTGTGTTGATGACCGTATGGTGACCCCTAGATGCTTTGTTTTGGGTCGTTTTAACCTGGATATGGGATGTTGTCTCCTTGACATTTACCCCATTTCCTTTCTTTTTCATATTCAAAAATAGTCCTCGTTGAAAGTATTTGTTTGATATCCTTTTGTTTTCTTTTTTAAGTTTGAAAACTATTCTGTTTAGTTTTACTGATTCAACAATTCCACTAATGGTGTGGAAGATAAAATTAATCGTGACGAAGTATTTTTTGTAAATGGGTTTGATACTATAAGGTTACTTACCAGGCTTTTTATACTCTCTGAAGTCAATATTCACAAGTACAAAATGTAACACAATTGGACAATGTGGGTCAGATGGATGTTTAAATATATACAATTCCTTCATTCCTTCTCTGTCAAATACTGTTATATCGATAGGTGGAAATGGTAATTTATTCAACCTGGCCCATTTCTCTGCTAACAAGATTTCCTATAAATAATACAGGAAAATGTATATAAAATTCTGATCTCGTCAAAAGAAACAAGTTTTGAAGCATGAAATTTACAAAACATTTGTTATGCATAATTTACATAGATATTGATATTAAGACTAAAAACCAATAAGTGTGCCTTTTCCCTTTGATCTGACCAACAAAATTTAAAAGCATCTCCTTGCTAAATTTACAGTAATTTTGTTATTTACATGTTTCATTGCAATCGTTCACTTTTAATGAAACGACAACTGAAATTTTGAAGCTCTATATAGAAAACATTTCCAGATCAATGCTCTTAATGTCGGACCTCCTGTTATGCTCGCAACATTTTCTCAACCAGAATTTGATTTGTAGTTCTGTTTATTGTTTCATGGTGATATCAATCATATAATAAACATTATATTTAATTCAAGTGTTAAATCATTAAGCATACATTTCTAATCAATCCGATGTTTATCTATGCTCAAATATCTTAAGTATTTCTTTCAGGATTATCTCCCTTTGATCATACAGCAAACTTACTTTAAATGCTGGTGTTGAATCTCCTGGCCTCGCACTAAAATCAAAAGACAAGATGATGTCAACTCCTCTCTGTGGTCTTAAAACCAATGGGTACGGTGAATTAAATGTAAGGCCAGCATCAACCATGTACAAATGCTTAACATTGGTAGGGTGCATTTCATGAATTCCGTCAAAATCATCTGCAATATCAATAAAGAACATGATTGAATAAAATGCGAGAAGACTAGAAATAATTCTGATAACCTCTAATCCCCCTTTTTTAATTCTCCATGTTTTTCAAACTATAAAGATATCAACAAAGTAAAAAATCGTTAAGAAAAACATTCACATTCACAATTAAATCAGTTCACAAACCAACGAAATACAGAACTAAAGGCTGAGGTGAAAGTTATTGTGCTTTGATAAACCGTACCAATCTAGATATCTATCTTTGAGGAAAACTTGAGGTAAGGTACAGCCATAATTGAATTTGAAGCAAGCATGCATATATTAAAGGAAAACCTGATATTAAAAATATGAAAAAGAAAGGAACATACTTTTATCTTAAAAAACAGTTCAAATTACCATATTGTTTAAACTTTGTGGTTCTCTCAAACTTTTTTTATCTTGTTTTATAATCCCCGACTCATTCGAAACTTAGCTATAACTTTGTTTGTTCCTGTGTAGCTTTCTTTTGGTTGTTTAGAACTCCCTGATTTCATTAAATATTTCTTGATTAGGACAAAAACTACACTAAGGATGAAGGTAAAACATTAAAACCTGCTTACCGCTGCCTCTGTTGGTTTCATCAGGTGTAAATGGGGACAGAGGGAATGTTTTCTGAAGTGACAATCCTCTCATAAAGTTATGGACAACTCCAGCCCGTCCAGCTCTGGTATTTAAAACTTCAAACCGTTTGCTGCAAGAAAATAAATAACTCTACAACATGATTCTCAATCAATTAAAACCAATGACTGGTTTAATTGATACAGTTTAAAACAATTAAATCAAGCGATGCAGGACTTGGTTATAGATATTCCTCAAATCTCTATAGAATATTGGCTAACAAAACCATTTTTACGTCAACAAAAACGTTAAAATTGGCGAATGGATATTTCAATTTTCAAATGTCTTTTCAGATGGCTGCACTGCTGACAATCATTAGCATTCCAAATTAAAGATTTGATTTTTCAGCTCTATGCATATTTTACTACATTAAAACATACTTACTTTTCCAGTATGTTGCTAAGGAAACCTTGCCAGTAGCCTTTTTGTTTGGTTCGTCGTCGCGTGGCCTGTCTTTTGTTTATTTGTCCATTCTCTTGAGACCCATCAGGTGGAGGGATATCAAATGTAAATTGCCGAGAACCCCTAGGTTTTGTTTCGATAACAGTTTCATCATCGTCATCATCACTGCTATCACTACTTTCATCCTCTTGGTTTTGCTCGATTTGTTTAACTGAAAAAGATGATTTTTTAGAATATTTTATTTTGGATCAGAAAAAAAGATATTGATATTGTACATCCATTTAGTAATATTAATGCAAGAAGGAAACATTCCAAGAAATTAATTGGTATATTTTACTGAGAAGATGTGTATTTACACAATTCACGTAAAAGTAGGTTTTAAAATTGTAAACTTTTATTGTTAAAAATTGCAACATTTATCATTCTCAAAATGATGTCCATACAAGACATTTTTAATGGTATATGATTGGCCGATTTAGGACTCACTCTAAAAAATCAACCCAAAATTGATATAAAAATAAGCTGAATGTAGTATAACGGTTTATTTATTACAATTTATTCATGTATACAACAGGTGGCAATTGTGTTCATGATTAATTCCTAAAATACACGATATATATGAAGAAAATCCAGTCTATAATTAAAGTGGAACGAATAGCAAAAAGTTTAATTTTTGTCCTTCATCTTATGATCCTTGTGTTGCTTTTCAAAGAAAAAATATCTAAATTGCAATAAGTATAAACAGCAAGAGGAGTATAACTAATAAAACACAAAAAAATGAAAAGCTGAAGAAAAAGATAACCCAAAAGTACAAGCACAGCTCGAGTATTCCGAAAGAGCAAACATTTCCTGATTACAGTTGGTGTCATCCGCAAGTTGTGTAACTCTGACGCTGCCTCAAATATAAATCAGATTGATTTTTCAGAAGAAAATGAAGTGTCCACCATTGTCTGCTATGAAACACCACCTATGCAATGCGTGGATATAAACTGATTTAGTGGCGTGATAGATACTTACCCATTTCTTGTCGAATCATTTCAACAGGGTCTAGTTTCTTGTTGTCATCTAATAATCGTTTAAAGAGTATACAAAATGCACTTCCCCATATGCCTAAAAATAAAATTTAATTCAACAAGTGATTTTTAATATCTCAGGAATTATGTTGAATGATATTTTTATCATAAGTTTAAAGAATCATCATATGTCATCTTGTCCATGGACATTATAAAGCCTATAAGTATATTATGACACAAAACTAAAATTTTTTCGTGATGTTTTTTATCTGTTTTGAAGGCATTAGGATAGACTGGACTATTTAGAAAAAGTCCGTTAAAGACGTAATTTTACCCCGGTGAGTCACTCCATATGATTTTGGTAGGGGTGAGCCGCTGGCACATCAGTACCCCCATCCTTATCATATATAAAGAATCTCAAAAATATCTACCTTAGCAGAAAAGTAAACCTAATCATATATAATGCAAACAAGTATACCTTGTCATATATTTGGGTGAATACTGTAAATTCTTTATTTTCAATCAAAAAAAAAGAAGAAAATTACACACAGTTTAATACTTTATTAATGTAGATATGTCAAATGCTAATAAGTATCTGATTTAGATGCAACAAATTGACCTTATCACATAATTTCATCTGAAATTCCCTACCTTATCACATATTTTCATCACAAATTACTACCCTTATCATATAATCTGAAGCAAGAAAAAGGTACCTATTCCAGCGGCTCATCCCTACCTCGTGACGAGAATTTTACTGACGTAGCATAAATTTATGTTGTAAGTTGTATGTTCCTCTACTAATGCAGATGCACTTCAATTATTATTTCACATATTCAATTGTTATTTGATATTAAGTTAGAAGTCTAACATTACATATCAAGGACACACTTTTAAATATCATATGTAATAGATGATCATAACAGATATCAAATATACAAATGAAATACGATGTATAGAAAGCGTGTTGTCAACCATATACTTACATTGAAAACTGTTAAAAGATTTATTGCCCCGTAAATTAAGTGAATTTCGTTTGCATTTTGTCTTTTTTATTCAGATGGATTAACAAGATAACCTTGTGATTGCACCCTTATACAACACTTGAATGTTCATTCAATACAAAAACAGGTTTTTTTATTTGATGCATTATTTTATCACAGATTTAAATTTGTTGTGCAGGTAGGAGTCTTTCTTGATTAATTGCGAATTTATGCAGAATATTTAAAAATTAGCCGTTTCAACACTGCCTTATTACCCACTTATAATTATAATTATATATATTGTACCTTGTAAAAAATGCAGAGGTTGCTCCTCGTATTCTGTGCACAATTTTCCCATGAAAAATTTGCTTCCAAATAATTCTGTTTTCATAAATGTTCCATACTTTGGCATTCCAATTTCAAAAGGTGTAAACTCAACCCATTCTGAAAAAAAAACGAATATAAACATCACATCAGAAACGTTCTTAAAATAAAGAAATAAATGAAATTCTTTTATGATTCACCCTTATTACCTATTCCTTGCACGAATAGTTATTTGTGGTACACAACGAGATTTTGAAGCTCGAGTTAGATATGAACTAGTTGCATAACTTTCAGGGGAATTTCATTGGTCGAGCGACATGTAATAGCATATCACGCATGATGTGTTATCACTTTTTCGACGTTTCTATTGGACCACTGTGAGATCTCATTGGCCGTGATAAACGTAAGCTAGTAACGGTGTTGTCAACAGCATCTCGGCACTAAATATCACTGCATTTATTTATGAAAATCATAGAAGAAATAGTTTGAATAACTCGAAAAAAATTGGATATCGCCGGATATCAGCCCTAGTTATGTAATTTCAAATATAATAGACTCGCCAAATGTTCGTCTATTATATTTTGAAATTACATATCGAGTGTTGATATCAAGCGATATACAATTTTTTCTCGTTATGAAAACTATAAAAATCATTCGTTTCAATATGTTCTTGTTACTAATACTCCTGTGTACAACGGCGTAACATTGACCAATTCAATCAGTATTTGTTTCAAGTTAATTAAATCAGATCGTTCAAAAAATGCACAATCACGAAATTACAAACGAAAGATAACAGTAAACACCTACATCGGCCAAAAACTAAAATCCAATGCCATAATTTACAAGCGAATCACACCAGAGAAACACAAATGAAAGACAAGAGGCATGTAAATAATGATAGGAAATCATGAAAACTCTAAGATATGGAAGCACATGAATGTATCTATACGAAACAAAAATAGTTGTATATAAAAATAAAAACTGCATTTTTTAACATGTTAACAGATGCAATCAAATTATGATGTAATTTACACTTACCATGGAAACTCCTAGCTGATCTGTCTGTTTTAACATTAACACACGTCATTAAAGGTAAAGGAGCTGCACCACCTTCTATTTTGTCTTGTAAATCTGTCAGCTTTGTTTGCAGTCTCTACAATATATACATGTTATACCATTTACATTTTGACCCTTTTACTGAATATTTGTAAATTGGATTGAATACATGAGCAATTTGGACAAATCTATAAAGGCTGGGAAAAACTCCTCGCTTTATGTTTGTACTTATGGTTCGTTCTTGAAACTTGAGCAAACATTTTTATTCTCCATATTTCGATATTTCTCTGCACAAAGCCAGTTCATCATTACATAATCACCAACTGCGAAATTAGAATTTGCAGTTGTAATTTTTGAGGCTTTGTTATTTATTCTGAGTATTAGTAAACTCATGTTACAATAAGTCTTAATTGTGTCAAGTACTTCGGAAAACAAATACCGCAGCAAAAGGACAGAAAAATCAAGTATAAAAAACTATAACAACATAGATATAAAACAACAAAAGGATACAGTAATAAAATAAATAAACAGAAATCAACAAGAAGATGAACTTAAAGAACTATCAGTGTGAAATGGCAATTTAAAATGGTATGAATTTATTTATTATTTAATTTTTGTTATTTTCAATATCCGTCTATTGCAATGCATTTAGAAACGTATCCCTTCGTTATGCTTTTCTGCATTTCTTTGGCTGTACTTTACCTTGTATTGGAGCAGTTAAATTGCCAACTATACAAATGTAGGTTGATTGTTTGATTTTTATATGTCCTCAACGAAATATCTTTTTGTACAAATAAAATTTGATAGTCTTTTTACTTTTTTCTTTATACACAAATGGTGCTTCGAAAGTTTTTTTTTAAAGTTTGGTCAAAGAGGGTGCGATAAAGGTAAATTCAGACTTTCCTTAATATTGTTTAATTATTGTGTGTCCAACAAAACTTACATCTTTCACCAAGGTTTCTCCAACTAAATGACCAAAAATATCTGTGAAACTAATAGGCTGGCCATTCTGACGCTTCAATAAAATTCTGTCAATGTATCGTTTTATACTCATTGGTGTAAGAAGCCAAAGGAGACTAGAGTCTATATTATTTTTCAATTCTTCCTGCATATCACCAGGGTTCATTTCTGGCCAGTCTTTGTGAGAATATAAAGTTGAAATATACCTAAAAATTAATTACTGTGTAATTAGTTTCAATAGTATTAGATGTTAAATTAAGCTCGCATAATGTCAATAAACTTTACCAGTAAAAGCTTCTAGCATAGTTAAATGTTATTTATGTCATGTTATAAACATACCATTAGACAACCATACAATAAATTACGCAAACGTATATACAATTAAAAAAGTTTTATACAATACAGTGTAAAATACAACAATACCAAAGTTGCATAATTAACAGTAAATTTCGTAAAAACACGGGAATTCAAGCCTTTACCTGTGGAATTAAAAAACATATATGGGCTATAGGTGCTAGAATCTTTCTTTAAAAATAGTTGGCTGCTTATGATTGTTAACTACAAAAGCGTTCTTAATACCTGGGACTAATATAACAGGGATTTGAAACATTCACATTTCTTACAATTTCGGTGTCTCGGCAGATTTACCTGTAAATCCTCGTATTTTTTAGCATTTCTCTGTTGAAACATAGGAAAGTTTTAGTACACTTTACAGCTACATTTTTCCACCGATTTTAATAAAAAGTACACCATTTTATAGAAAAGAGATTGTTGAAAATCATAGTATATTTTTTGTAAAATAAATTTATTCCAAAGTACACAAATTTTGCTCTAAAACTTGGATAATTTTGGATTTTTAGAAATATACCGCGAAATTTTACACTTCATGACGTTTTTTTCAGTACACTTTCTATTCTCCCCAAAATATTTAATGCTACAAAATTTATATGATTGAAAAGATGAAACTTCGATGCGAATCATGGTATATTATTCTTTTAATTTAGTTGAAAATTTAGTTTTAAAATACACAGGGAAAAGTTTAGTGTTTGAACTCCAAAATTTATTTCTGAAAATTGCATGAGCGTGGTCATATCAGTCAAAATTTATCAGCACTGTAAAAAAATTTTCGAGCATAAATTATTAGGCTATAAAGCCTATACAAAGAGCTTTATCCTGGTAAAATTTGGTAATAGTAGGATCGAATTTGACATGTAAACTAGCGAGTTAAAGTTAGCCAATTTTCTTTATTTTCATTGTTCTGACGCTCATTAATCATCGATAACTGTCATTTGTTTATTGGACGGTTTCTCGATAATTTTACGACCTCTTTACACAAGAAAACAACCCATGGTTCATTTATTATCCATTTTTAGTTTGGATTTCATTGTTGTTTGAATGAAAATTTAATGTTGTAAATATGCGATAAATCAGCTTTTCGGTAAATTTTTCAGAATAATTTTATGATGAGTAAATCAAAAGTTACAGCCGAAAATCGTAGCCTGGACACCGCTTTTTATTCGATCAAACTGGTTTGTTAAATATGATAATGTGTTGGTAAGGTGAGCTGCAAAGGTAGAATATATGATTCCGAATGCCAACAGTGATGAAAATCATCTTTTTAAACCTGTTTACATCGGAAAATCCAGCAAGGTCTTTGGCTGAATTAGAACCCCTGCTTGTTGTCATCTCTGGCAACACCGCCTGCACTATGTCCAGCGCCCTAGACCACTCGGCTACCTAGGCTATATACTAATATAAATATAGCTTTCGGTAACCGGGTCATTCCTCCTCGTAGGAAATCTAGAGTTGTAACATAGTACACGATGAACATTGGGTGGGTACGAAATAGATAGAAGAAGGATAAGGTTGAACAGGTAAGATACATTAGGTATATAGATAATAGTGTTGCACACAGCTCTGTATAATATGAATGATAATGTGTTGGTAAAGTGAGCTGCAAAGGTAGAATATATGATTCCGAATGCCAACAGTGATGAAAATCATCTTTTTAAACCTGTTAACATCGGAAAATCCAGCAAGGTCTTTGGCTGGATTGAAAAAGCCAATGACCTTGCTGGATTTTCCGATGTTAACAGGTTTAAAAAGATGATTTTCATCACTGTTGGCATTCGGAATCATATATTCTACCTTTGCAGCTCACCTTACCAACACATTATCATTCATATTATACAGAGCTGTGTGCAACACTATTATCTATATACCGGTTTGTTAAATAGTTTCAAATCCCTGTTATATTAGTCCCAGTTAATACATTGCAAATTTTGTGTCAAACAAAACAGATGCTTTGGACACTAAACCATTGTAATAATAAACAAATTGATATTGGTCCATTGAGTATTATATTCAACACCCCTCCATCAACTGAATATTGCAAATCAGTGTTTTCAATAGTATTTTTAGCAAAGACGAATTTTACAAGCATAGCAACGATAATTACCAGCTTCCACACATGTAAAAAATCATGAAATCATTACATAGTAAAAAAATGTAAACATACCAAGATGATCCAGATAAACCACCCATAAATGTAACACAGTCTAATATTTTACTATCTGCAAGTGCCTTGACAACACCACTCATTCCCACCATAGCTCTAAATCCACCTCCAGAACCTATCACTGCTATTCGTGGTGTCTGTAATAACAAAGGATAAACCACATAAGGAAAATGTTTTTGTAGAATACAATAGGGATATAAATTTAAACAACAAGGTATTGCAAATCAACTACTTCTTTTGTTCCATCTAAAATAAAAAAAAAGATGAATTATCAAGCCTTTTCTCAGTATAGTTTTCACACCTACGTATTTTTGACTAAAAGAATATTTTTATATTAACTATTATTTACATTAATTGTAGAAAGAATGAATTTGTGAGATAAGATTGATGTTGATGTGTTTTACCTCTTCTCTTGTTTCTGGTGCCTTCTCTCCCAGTAAATCTTTCATGGTTTTCATCACTTTCTCTGTTCGGTGTTCTATAAATTCCTTTTCTTCGTCACATAAACAAAGACTATACCTCAATGTTGGATTTTCACTGAAAAGAGACAAATATTTTTTTCTAACTTATACTTATATAATTGCAAAAACGGGCATGCATCAAACTAGATTGATTTTTATTTTAAAGAAATTTCATAGATGTAAAGAGTAGAATTCTATTCCTGCAAAGATCAAAATTCAAATGTCTCGATTCAGCTTCACACTTTAAGGTTTTGGCAAAAGAAAAGTACAAAAATACCGAAATTGAATAAAAACAATTTCCTTATACTGTAAACGTGTTTCAAGGAGTAACCTCTCATCAAAAGGGAATGGTCTCTTAAAAAAACAATGCAAGTTTATAAACCAATCCATGACTATCAAACTAAACAAAAGCTGTCGCCAAAAGGAAGCCATAAAGTAATTTTAAGATATTTTTCATAATTGCTATGTTTTATATGAAGTTATGTGTTAAGCACTTGATACATCAAAGGGGGTTTAGTTTTCCGTCAAATCTTAAATCTCTGAAATCACTAACCTTTGAATGTTTTCAAGAAAAGTATGTATATCTTTCTCAAAAATTGAAAGAATTGAATAGATATTTTGTATATTGCCAGATTTACAATTAACTAGCAAATACTTACTCAATATGAGTTTCAAACTCGAATTCCACTTCAGATTTCTGAAAAATATAGTAAACAAACTTTTTCATCTGACAAACAATATGTAGAACACTATGTGAAAACACTATATAAAAAAGAAACGAGCAAAACGAATCAAAAGAAGTAAAAAACTGCAAAGACTTTGAGCAGAAAACAATCAAATTAATCATTTTATGCCAATTAGAGCTATCTTCCTCGATCATGCTGAAAAAAAGTTTGGTAAGTTTACGATTGAAAGTCTGCATACAATACATGGACAGAGATTTTGTTTGTCTACAATATTCTTTCTAAGATTTGATTGGCCAATATCTTTTTACAAAATTCTTTTGTGCAAAATGACTTTGGAGAAGATTTCACCTAGTAATACAAACACAAAATCAAAAATTGCACGTAGAAAATACAAATAACATATATAAATAAATTAATTATTTAAAAAACACAACTTTCTTTACAAATGTTGTATAACCTTGGACACATTTTTTTCGAAATAGGTTTGAAAGTCTCCATGGGTATCAGTTTGTGTTTTGCCGGTTGAAATTTATTCAAGGTCATTTCCACTGGCAGTATGACGGAATCCACGTGTGGAGCAGATCATGCTTACCCTTCCGGAACACCTGATGATACCTCAGTTTTTAGGGGTTCACACTGCTAGTGCTTTAGTTTTGTGGCGTTCTTGTTCAATTTTGTTTGATTTGTCTTTGTCATACTCTCTCAATTCGTGTTCCTGTGAATTGCCGTGATTTTGGATTTATGATTTTGGAATCTCCCCTTTCCTCGTTCTCGCTTCGGTATTCTTTTGCCGATGTATTTCAACAAAGTTTCTAAAAATTATCCTAACAAATAGTTTTCCTTAGTCCTGAACAAGCAAACTAACCAAACTTTTGGTCAGCATGGTCTAGCAAAATAGCTACAAAAACTTTTAAAAATGATACATCTATATGATGCCTTCGTTGTAAATATACTGGAAGGTATGGCGGATAATCACTTTGTTTATATTCCTCATTACTTCTATGACAAAAACACTTCGTCAATTTCTTCAGTATTTAAGTTAATATGGCAGTTAATTCATATTATTTCACAAATATAGTATGTGTTGATTTAGGATACTGGGGTTTAGCTTTACTTTATGTTATAATAAGTGTGGAATTCCTGAAAAATATGACAGAAAAATGGCAATCTTTATTTTGCTGATGCTGAATCAGTCGGTGATTTAAGGTAGTCCTTTGTGAACAACAAAATATTTCAAATAGCTAAAATGGCTAAAATTATCCTCTGACATTCATGAACGAACATGCATATATATAGTTTTAGCATAGGCTGATAATAAACTATATACTTAAGAATGTAGCTTGAAGGTGCGAGAACAAACGGGGCGGGAGTAAGACGCATGTACTCCTTCATTTACAAAGCAGAAGTAATATCATCCTATCATGAAACAAGACGAAAGCTGTCAATGTGACAGCAAACCGGGTTTTCTTTTACATGGACAGTATATCTTACACATGGATTGACCCTGAATATTTGAAATGTACTATTTTCATTAATTTTCAATGTTAAACCTTCCACCAAAGAACTTGGATTTTAATCAAAAAGGAAAGCACACCTTTGATACATGTACAAATGATCTGCATTATAAAAACTTGATGTCTAATAAACTGGTTGTTTTGGCATTAATTATCAAAAATCAAAATCAAAGTACCATGCGCACCTTTGATATAAAAACAACTGATTTGCAAAATAAAAACTTCCTGTCTCAAATACTGTAGGAGATTTGCTCCGGACAAAGGGGTACCCTATTGTTAAAAATTTGATGTAAAAATGACCAAGTTCAACAACTGATACTTTTGGCAGAAATTATCAAAAATCAAAATCAAAGTACCAAGCACACCTTTGATATGTGTAAAACTGATCTGCAAAATAAAAACTTCCTGCCTGAAATACTGTAGGAGATTTGCTCCGGACAAAGGGGGTATCCTACTGTACAAAATTTGACGTAAAAATGACTAAGTTCAACAACTGATATTTTTGACATTGATTATCAAAATTCAAAGTACCATGCACACCTTCGATATATGTACAATTGATCTGCAGAATAAAAACTTCCTATGACTTATACTGTAGGAGATTTGCTCTGGACAAATGATGTACCCATTTGGCAGCCGCCCGCCCGCTTGCCGCGGGCCCGCCGCCCGCCATTTTCACTATTTTAATAACCGGATTTTTCCGAGAGAAAACCCGGTTAAACATTTTACAGCGATATACATGTAGATTAAAACTTTGACAATATGTTTAAAAAAAGTCACGACTATACCAAAAATGAGAAAAGTGTTTACAGAATTTACAGAAAACAGATATATAGTTGAAAATATTTTTTTCAAAGAGTATATTATAAAAAAAGATATGTACACTGGTTAAGTATGTACTACCTTTTTGACCTTTTTTCCGAGCTTACATTTACGCTTCTAAAATAACAAGAATTATAAATTTACTCTTTAAGTTTTCCCGTTATTAACTGCACCTTTGTTTCAAAACAAAGGCTTAATTTCTTTTATAAAGCACCTTTATAACTGTAAAAAATCCCCCTCCGACACATAGAAAAAAAGATGTATATTATATTTAGGTCAACACATCTTAATCATTGTAATAAGTAACCTTAATATTATCAAATTATTTGTTAATACTATTACATATCCTGTCCATATCCGGTTTTTATTTACTTCGCTAAAATAACTATTCCTGTTTATCGGTAATTTGTATGAGTTTCCTTTGATCTCACTAAGCAAATATTTTTCATTATTTGCTACTGCCCGAATATGAAAAAATATTGGCAAAAAGTATCTTAGGCCACGCCTACTTTGTCAATCAGAATAAATGAAACAAAGAAATATACATCTACCGGATTGTACAAATTCTTTTACTAATCAATACTAATCAATTTCACGATTTGTTGAAAACAAAAATTTGTTCTATTAAATGATTTAGTAAATTACCGATAAAAAGAATAATAGAGGTTTTGTTTTTGATACAAGAAATTTTTGCTCCAACAATGGACTCGCCCACAAGGGGCTCTTCCATTAACAAAACTTCCATTTCTCTACACTCTATATCTTGTTTCTACCGAAATAATCAATGGGATGTGGAGTAAATGCACATGAGACAAAGAACCTACCAAAATCGTGGTGAAAACAAGTAATGGAACAACGCTTTTATTGTTGTTCTTCATCTTGAAGACACCATGTGGCCTTCAAGAATGAGTTTTGCTCATACCTCACAGTAAGTTCAAGATTGCCCCTAGCACCCATTTGAGCTGAAGTTATTTCTAGATGTCGGGTAACTCTACATCCATGTTTATTACGTCAAGGATGAGGGATTGCCAATAATCATATTAAACCAACTGGCAAAGTGTTCTTACAATTGCTGTCATCTGTTGCTTCACAAAAAGACCAAAAAGCTGCCTGACCAGCCTAAGGTAGATAGACACTAACATTGTGAAAATTTGCACATTTGAAAATCTCGTCGTATCACGCTGAAATCTTCGATAAAAATATTTGCTAAAGTTTTCTCTAACCATGTAGTGAAATAAATATTCCGAAAATCAAAAACAACAAACACAAACCGTGTCTGACTCTTGAATGCACCGTGAAACAATGTCTATCTACCTTAAAGCAAGAACTGATTTGCCATATATAAATTTCTTTTTAATTGCACAACCTACCTCATTGAAGAAAAATGTTTTTGTGATTTTTGTTTTGAGTGGGACTTCTTTTAAATTGAAGAAAACATCGCCTATGACTTGGTCAAGATTGCCGTAATTAGCCTCCATTAAAGTAATTTCTGAAATTAGAAGTAAATACTTATACAGCTTTACATATTGATAAAGCACTACACAAGTAAATAAAATTATACAGCCTTTTCCAAAAGCCGACACTGACACTTCTCAAATAACAAAAATAGTCAAATTGCTTCAGAAAGCTTAAATACTTTATATATTTCCTATATTTAGTTGCACCTTTATTTTTAGACAACACATAAATTTATTATTTTTCGAAAACTTCTGGGTAGATATAGACAAGGCTTAAAATACAAATTCACCGAAGCAGTTAAATTTTTAATAAATTCATCTATAGCATTATATTTTTTATATTATCGTACAGATTAGCCTTTCAAAATTGTACTCTTATACAATCCTAGTATAATGTTGAGCTATTTGTTATTTCTATTGTTCAATTCAAGAAGAAACTTTGAAGTCAAGGGTCTTAAAACTCGGTTAAGGTGTCAAGTTTTCAAAATTATCAACGATCAACGGGCTACATAGACGACTCCTTTTAATATAAAAATATATATAATACCCCAAAAAGAATTTAATTTGCTGAAAATGATTTCTGTCTACCATCATGTTTTCAAAGTTGTTTTTTTTAATTCAAATTTTAATTGAATACATACGCAAAACATTGTTTTCTCTTTCGTCTATTAAAAATGTAAACTCTTCGTTCCATACTGGATTAACTTCGTTGTCTTTTGTTTCTGTACGACGTCGACCCTCTGGTGACGTCTTCAGTCGTAGAAGAATATATGGATCGGGTGTGTCAACTAAAAAGAAATCAGTCCAATGATGAATAATTGAGATGAAGTACAAGTCACAAGAGTAAAAAAAAATCAAGACATTATGAAGATGTCTACGAACAAATAAAGGGATATTACAAAAATGTACATGGGACAAAGTCCCATAAATACATTGCAAGATTGAGCAAATGGAACAACGCTTTCATTGTTGTTCTTCATCTTGAAATCACCATGAGGTCTTCAAATAAAAAAAGAAAGAAAAAAAAGAGCAAACCCTCCTACCTCAAGGTAAGTTCAAGACGGTCCCTAGCACCGGTTTGAGTGGAATTCACCTTCTTAATGTTGAACAATGCTACACCCGTGTATCCTTTTTGTCATGGATTCATAGTCGATTACATATTGTACTCTTACAAACACTGTCATTCGTTGCCCGAGAAAAGGAAACGAATAAATAGATGATACAATATATAAACGATCACAGGGCACTCATCGAGTTGATTGTAAGAAATCTTGGCAAGTAAAATCTTGGGATGTGGGCAATAAATATACAGATGGCCAGAAAAAAAACTTTAATATTTACAAAAAAAGAAAGCGAAATGTTGAATTTTGATAGTGCACTCATATGAGAAATTCTCACATGAACAAAAAATGTATGCCATAACTAAAAAAATGAAAAGAGCATACACCTCAAGAACGGGGAGTATTATAACGAACTCCATACCACAAGAGATACAAAATTCACTGTATATAAATAAATAAAGATATATGAAGTACATGTTTAGGGGACAAAATCCTTATAAATACTTCGTAAGATTGAGCAAATGGAACAGCGCTTTCATAGTTGTTCTTCATCTCTTAGTCACAATGAGGCCTTCAACAAAGAGCGAATACTCCAACCCCATAGTAAATTCAAGATGGTCCCTAGCAGCGGTTTGAGCGAAATATAGCTGTACCTTTAAATAAAAGTGCACTTCCCTCGCAAGCTAGTTGTATTTATTTTGGAATTATAAGACCGGTTTTAGTATAGAAATTAAAAAAAAATGTTAAACAATGAGGATGGAAAAATTATATAACAATTATGTCTGTACTTCCTTGTGAATTTAAGTGTAAACTGATAATATATATATACATTTTTGTACATAGATAAAGAACAGGTTTAAATGCTTTGTCGAGTATTATCTAGTTAGGAATATTCTGTATTCAAAATAAAAAAAAAAAAACACT
>MJUU01037027.1:20954-37590 GCA_002080025.1 Modiolus philippinarum | reverse complement strand
CTTCCCTCGCAAGCTAGTTGTATTTATTTTGGAATTATAAGACCGGTTTTAGTAAAGAAATTAAAAAAAATGTTAAACAATGAGGATGGAAAAATTATATAACAATTATGTCTGTACTTCCTTGTGTATATACATTTTTGTACATAGATAAAGAACAGGTTTAAATGCTTTGTCGAGTATTATCTAGTTAGGAATATTCTGTATTCAAAATAAAAAAAAACACTTGAGTAAGAAGTATTTTTTCATCCGTCTTGACAAATATAGAAGAGATATCTCAAGGATAAACCCTTACCCTAACCCTAACACATATATTGCAAAGAACAACAGATATTGCAAATTTCATGGTTAAAAAAACACTAAAAAATGCAAATTGCGCGACAAGACTCTTACCTTGAAATGATTGACTAGAAAAGAACGGAAACGGGGAATATGTCAAAGAGACAATGACCCAAAGGGGAGTAATAACAACTCAAAGCCACCATAAGATCTTCAATGAGCGGTGAGGAACCCCCACACCCAACGGCAGGTCGGAGTCGGCCCCTAAATAAAGAGTAATCAAGTTCAGCGAAATAAACATCATCCTAGACTCCTATCGACATTGCTTGCTTGCTTGCTTTTATATGTTTTAGGTCGTAATTTTTATCATGTATCAGTTTGTGCTACATGTAATATTTGTCCTGCTATTGTAAGAGATAGAAAGGGAGCTGAGCTGTTCAACACAGCTGCAATATTCTTTGCCTGATACAAAGTCACATAATTTGATATAATTATTTCACGTTAAGCAAAATAAATAACAGCAGTAAGAATTAAATATAAACGGATTTGTAGCCAACAGAGATTCTAAGCAAAGATACTAAGAGTAGCGAAAAAGTTGACAACACAGGGATTGATAGGAAACTAGTACAACATCCGTTGTTTGTACACTGAGGCATTATTATCCATAAAACATGGAAGTTTTTTTCATTGTAGATTTATACTGTGTTAACTTTTGCATTAGACTGTACATAATTGCTTTTGGTTTTAATGAATGATGTAATGATAACAACGAAAATATTTTCTTCTGATAGCCTCGCCTGACGAAGATTCTTCGTGAATTGATAATAACCGATATATTTAAGACCTTTTGTAAATATTTCATAAAAATATTTACATTTTTCTAGTGTGTTAATAACATTTTCATAGGCAAACTATGTGTATATGTATATTTATACCTACCATAATCCATCCATCCTTGTGTAATGTTCCTACCGCGTATAACTTTCACAGTTAAAATATAACACGGTCTATGTTCAACCTAAAATGAACGTATATTGACTCAAATTTAACTGTAGGCATTGGGCTATATTTTGCTAAAAATTAGAGCCTGACAAATATGTCAAAAATAAATGTTTTGCGAGGTGGTTATAAAATATACAAATATAACGGTAAGTAAGGTGGTAAACCATCAAAAATGAGCTAAACAAAATGAAAATAAAACGACATGTTAAATGTTATGTTTAATCAGTACTGCAATTGTCACTAAGAATTGCAATATATATTTTTGTAAATTTTATTAAAAGTAATGAGTATCTACCTCATTCAAAGCTCTGTCCTAATTTCAATTTTGATCATATTGATTATTTTTTCTCTGTACGTTTTTTTCATATTATTTGGTTAATAATCTGTCAAGAGTTGTTTTGATTTGCACTGAGGAGACATAAGTTGTCGAATGAGAGTAATAACAAAACAACGAACAAAAAATTGCATGTCAAGACCCGAAATCCAAAGGGTAAAAAGACCAAGCAAGTGTATATCCACTGGACAAATTGTCAACCGCAATGGAGGCTTTTATTGGACAGCTCGCAACAATGTTTCTATTGTACAAATGAGAATAGAAATCTTTGAGTAGATCCAAAGTAGAAAGATTTTGACAAAACGACCCTTTTCATTTGCAGGGTGACTGGTGCTACACGTGGAGCAGATCGTGTTTACCCTTCCAGAGATTTCTGAGGATACCTCCAGTATAGGGGGTTCACACTGCTATATAGCTTTTAGCTTTGTGGTGTTCTTGTTTAATTTTGTTTATTTGAGTTGACTTTGTCATGTTGTTTCAAGTTGTGTTAAATATGAATTGCCTTGTTATCTATATATCTATTTCAGAATTTCCCCCTTTCCATGTTTGTTGCGGTATTCGTTTGCTGATTTATTTAAAATAAAAGTACAATGACCCTGTACTGCGATCTGTAAGGATAACATATAAATATATGTATACAGATATGGAAATATGGTTGTGTTACTTTCTTTCACGTGCTTTCTTTACAAGTAGTTTTTAACATACTCAATTTTATTAAAGTAAACTAGTTCAAATTTCAAGTGGTTTGACAGTGTAATAATTATGCATGCCAAATTATTTAGTCAGTTAATTTATTCACAGCAGTGGTGCAAAGTTTACAAAACAACCCACATTATATGTACATATGTATGAACTACATGCACATGTATATGAAAGATTGCAATGTATTTTTTTACAGTAGCGGAAATAGTTACACCCGTCCTGTATATCGACGTCCTGTATATCGACGAAATATCATCCAAACATAACCACAGAAATTGGACGCTGTTTTTTCATGTATTGTAAGTGTTATGAACTTTATAACTACTAAGTTTTCAATTAGTTACATCCGAAAAAGGGTCATGTATAAAGATTTTTGTTGTATTACATTTAGACTTTCCGTTAACACGTGATCAGACAATGGCACATATCTACGTTGGGGATATTCTCACAAGTGCGAATAGAGAGGGTTATTATTACTGTAGAAATGATAGAGTTGATTCTGATAAATTATAAAGTAAATATCAAACCACATCACTAATGAATTTATCGGGGTGGCACCTGTTGTTGCTACAGTAATAATGACCCTCTCGATTCGCAGTTGAGACAGTAGGTGAAATATTTGTTTTGACTATAATAGTAGTTGCAGGAATTATGTTAATATAAACACTTTAATTCCTGCCATTTTAGTAAGTCTCTTTCTATCTTTATTGATAACAGAATGAATGTAGCCTCTTTGTAAGAAAATTCGGGAAAAATTATTCGGTAGTAGCCAGTTTCTAATCCAGCCTTTTATTATGTTGGTTTGAGTTATAGTTTAAACATATAAGGGGTGATATAACAATTTTACCTAATGATCTCAGAATGAACCGATGGAGCGTTTCTTATTGATAAGTAAATATATTTATATGCGCTCGTCATTTTAAGACGCATTTCTAAGTTGGTAGTCTTATATTTACACTAGAATGATCTAAGTGACAGGGGACCATCTCAAGAGTCCCACTCGTTTCGTCTTCAGTGTTTGGAACACGTGTTCTTAATAAAATCAAATATCGACACAGATATTGAATTTTAAACAGAAAACTTGACAATATGTATAATTCATACTATACCAATCATAACTGAAATTCAGATCGCCATAACAAGAGGAGTTCCGAACAAGTTATATACAGTTTGACCTTACAAGTTGATTTGGACAATTTAAATAAGGAGAGGTGGTAACATTTATACAACAAGTAAAATATTCAATACGAAAATTCCGGACGTCAAATGAGAAAATCATTCCTACAAATTTCGCGGATCTTGATGGGTTCATGGTTTGGAAACCCCCCTTCTTCTGGAAAATTTTAAAATCTCGTGCAGACTTCAGACTAAAACTTGGAAAAAGGCCAAAAGCCTCAAACCACCCTTTTCTGGAAGCTCATTGAAAGCTTCTTTTTACAGAAGCTTGGTTCGTGGGTGTCTATAAGATAAATGTATCGGTATCACCTATCCGACAAAGACATCCAACAAATTGTGATGAATTCAATGGTTTAGTAGAGTGTAGATCCAGAATTTCAGAAAATAACGAATAATCAAACTACAATTAATTTGATTGGTTTAGATTTATGTTTCTTCAGTCACAAATAAAACACAGACAAGTAAAATACAACATTCAAAATGATTAGAGGAATGATCCTTGAAAGAAAAGAACAGGACAAAATCAGCTTAGAATGGGGATTTGCACGAGATAGAATTATTTAGTCCGTTATTTTTGATGGCGTTCGTGTCAATTTTCCGTATAATTACAATTTAAGGAAATATCCATGAGACATTTTTGTCGAGAGTTTTGGTTATTGGAAAAATTCAATATCAATGAATCTACATGACACATTTTGAATGATATTCAAACTGTCACAAGGGACTTAAACTTATTTAATGTTTACTAGTTGTCTAGGTTTTTCAAGTCTTCTCAAGGTATTTTAAGTAATGGAAGTTTTCATTATTTACATGTCACAATTATCTACCTTCAATGTCTATTGAAATATCTCAACAATATCGATGAATTTTGACTAATTACCAAACCAACACTTAATCATCAATTTTCTTTTAATTTATCAATTTCTGTCATTTTTTCTGCATGTTTCAATAGACACGTATGATCCTGTGGAGTTCAATTAAACACTTGAACCAACTATTCAGCCATCTTTTTTTGAAAGGTGAAAATAATCTTACCTCGAATACTTGATACGGATCGAATCTGAAATGAAAATAAAATTAAATTAGAATATTAAAATTATTTTGACATTTTTACTGTTTTCACAAAACTGAGAAAAAAATAATAATAAAAAACTTACTTTTTAGGATTTGTGGAGTAGAGAGCTTCCATCTTGTATATCCAACAAAACTCGTTGACAGATTAAAATTATCTATTTATAGTTGGGTATATAACAGAAAAAAACTGGAGAAATTAAATGTCCTATATATCTCTCTTAAATCTTTAGAAATTGAGGGTGCAATATAAAAGATATTGAATGTGATTATGCAAACAAGATAACACAATACATAATACCAGTGCGTTTATATGCCGACAAAAAAGTAAAAACTGGTGACATTGTAATAATTGTATAGACAATTTTAGCAATGGGTTTCTAAGAATATGGTCAATACTGTATTATATCAGTTAAAAGTATGTTATCTTCGCACACTGGGCTACACGCAAAATTTAACAATACTGTTTGGATTTGAAATAGAATCCTGAGAATAAAGAACTATATAAATATAGGATTTACGTCAACTTAATTTCTATAAAAACACACGGTATCAATATTGTCACATTAAACACTAACGCTGATTAAAGCACTGTAGTTTAGATACCAAACCTCAGTTCAATTAACAAGTTTTAGATACAAAACCTTTTGACGAGGAGAAGCCTTTCTGGTCTGCCACTAATTCGGAAGTTACATGTAGAACTAATATAGCTATCCCAAGGTATAGCAAGGAAGGATAAGATTAATACATGATACAGCATATAAGCCAGGCGTGAGGGGCGTGCGCATCTAAGACCGGAAAAAATAAGTTAAAGTTGGTGTTTTGGCAAATAATTTTTTCAATATTTTGACAAATTTTTATAGAAGCATTCTGCAACTATTTTATTTTCAACAAATTAGAAATTAGAAGCTAAAACAAAAGTAGTAAAAGACTTAGTATAATGAAACACCATATGCAAACTATACCGTGAAAGAACCCCCTCCCCCGTGAAAGGTTCTATGAGTTCATAAAAAAATCATGAGGCGATATAGATATTTTCAATGCTGTAGCCTTCGTCAATTAGAATCTCGTTGGCAGTTTTCACGAGGTGCATGTTATGCAACATTTCTAATCTTTCAGCTGCATTTTATTTATTTGATGGAATTCAGTCCTGTCCCGCTCATCTGGTAAAGGGGCTTCCATTTCCACCTTCATACACACAAGTACTCCTATCCACAAAGTCCTTTAAATTTGCATCGTAATTGATTCTGACCAAATATCAATTTCAGAGACGTCATTTTGTTTAACCAAAAGAACCACTTAAACCGTCTTTTAACTAAATACTACATGTCAATATAAAAGAACGACGACTATACTAGCTTTAGGCGTACAAAGTAATGTAAATGTAATCTTGATAAACGGTGAAGTTTTTGTTTGGGTTTTTAAAATGAATGATAATAAAAAGTCAGTTATGCTTCAACTAACATTCATTGATATGTAAACAAAAATAAGCTATTTTGCCACTTTGAAAGCATAACATAATTTGATTTAGACTTATTTGTGGAATCTAAACCATTATCCAAACTAAAATTATCAAAACACCTTGTAATATATGTTATATATCTATATATATAAAATACACCCAAAACATTGACACTTACGTAAATTGTAACCCAGAAAGACTGAAAGAAAAGGTACAAAAGCTTTGTCAAATACAATGTGCATACAAATGATCAAAAAAGCTTTTTATTAGTATGATTCTTTATTTGGACTGTTTTTGATTAGTTCGTTTTGACAATCATCAATTTAGTAAATGCCCAAGGGCTAAAGATATCCAGTTCAACAGAAAAAAAGAATTTTCGTCACCAGCCTTACAGTCATAATGGTTAATTTTGTCCTTTTTGCATACAGTTTAAATGTCTTACGCCAATCATTGGTTTAAGGCCATTCTTTCATCAGTGTGACAGGTTCAACAAAGACAGAATGTGGAGTTCTACTCATACATATATAATCAGACAGCCTTTGCAAAGTGGACCCATTATCACAGTAACGTTGTTAGAAAGAAGACCCCAGAAGCCTAATTCAACATCAGTACATAGCTGATACATTTCATCATCCGGTTTAAGATTTGAATGTTCCCTCTTACCAAAATTATATACTGAACATAAGTGACTGTATATCATTAAATGATTGATATGACCTGTTATTATATATACAAAAAATTAGGTTATTATTGAATAAATTATCTCCAAAAATCGAGGAAGGATGTAAAGTACTAAAATAAAATGTAAACACAGTGTGTCGTGAAAACTGTTCCAAGAGAGAGGAGGGTTTCTCAATAGTATTGGTTCCTGTTTTTTAATACCGTACCTCTGACACCTTTTATCTAACTAAAAATATACTAACATAAGTAGACATGTCTGGATACATTACACAATAAAAGTGATAAATGTCTATACTTACACTCTGCTGAAAGACATTTTCTTTTCCCTGGACCTAGGGGACAATATTGGTCCCTCCTGTTGATTGTTTACAGTATAAGAATGAACTACTCGGACTGGTTTCTTTCTACAAGTAATCAAAATATGCACAATTATGTTATCCACCACAAACTGTAACTTTGTCACTTGAATGCAACCGGAACTACCCTCTTGTTATTCATCATTAGCTTCACTTGGTACTCGTTCATGACCTTGTTTTAAAGTCATTCCTTTCTGATAAGTATAACACTATACCTTGAGATGCTCCTTACAGGTAAAAATTTGTGTATTTTACTTCAAATTCATATAGAAATGTAAAGACAGTGATACAAGATAACGGGTGATTTATACAGTAACGATAAGTGATTTATAAACCAACGACATGCATTTCATTGAAACTATGTAATATGAACTATACAGAGTATCTATTTTAAATGTGAAGATATTTTTTTTAAAGATTTAATTTTTAAATGACACTATTAAGTGTAATTCGAGAAGACACAGAAAAAAGGATAAATCAAATTTTTGCAGTTTACCTGGAAGGTATTTATTAAATTTGCAAACCAATGACAAAAGATCACAAAAGAAAAGTATAAAATTTCAAACGTTAAAGAAAAACGTTCAACATCAATATACAACTCTAAATGCAAATTTAAACAAATTTGTCAAGTTGGTAAAACTTGTGAAAGTTTTAAATTGTTGTAGATAGATAAGAGAACAAAAATCAGAGGGCAACAATTAAATTGGAAAATTATTTAAGATTTTCATATTAGAAGAGCTAAAATGAGAATAAGAACAAGTGCTCATGATTTAAGAAATAATTCCCGGGAGCTTCAATATGTACTGATTTTACCATGGGTTGGCCCTTTATGCCGAAAGGGTCAACCCGAGGTAAATTCAGTATATATTGAAGCTCCCAGGAATTATATTGATTCTAAAAGGACAAATAAGGAACACTTGTTGAAGTGAAGCACTCTTAGGTAAAGGCAAATAATCGCTGTTCCACCAACTGAACATACTACAAGACCTGAAAATATGTACACCATAACGCATATACATAATTTCGATGATATTTTTGAATCAAATATTTTTATGTGTACTTGGAAGCTGATTAACAATACAAATATGACAGTACAAATATTTATAGGCACCTTTATTTTTAATTCCAGTTGCATGCTTAAGTGTGATGAATATTGGAACAGCTTTTGAATATATAGCGTTTCTACCACAGATTTGGACACAAAGAGTATTAGACGTCATATTAGAATTAAGTATAGAAAATGGTGGATATAGCAAAACTTACATTGTGAAATCCCAAAGGTTTTGTCGGTATTTTAAATGAAGTTGAAGGTAAAAGTCATTTTGTTGTTAGACACATTGTATAACAAACAGCAAATTTTATTATCTAATAAAATAGATCCTTTTTTTGCACAAAATTTAAAAATGTAACAAGGGAATCAAAATTTGTTTGCTATTCATAAATGAACATTTGCCAAATCTTGATAATTTTATTAAAGAAAGCTTTGAAATAAGAAAAGAATGGAGACCAAACGAGTAATTTTTTTTTCTTTATGATATTTTAGTTATTGTTATATGTGCCATCTTTGAACTGTATGTTATTGATAAGACTATTTTACTAATTTTACTATTTAATAAAATAGATCCTTTTTTGCACAAAATTTAAAAATGTAACAAGGGAATCAAAATTTGTTTGCTATTCATAAATGAACATTTGCCAACACTGGTAAATCTTGATAATTTTATTAAAGAAAGCTTTGAAATGAGAAAAGAATGGAGACCAAACGAGTAATTTTTTTTTCTTTATGATATTTTAGTTATTGTTATATGTGCCATCTTTGAACTGTATGTTATTGATAAGACTCAGGCCCAGCCCTTCACTGCCATAGCTGACCGGTAGTGGTCTATATTTGTTTGTTTTCTAATCAGTCATACTGTATTTTGTTGTATTATGATGCAGATAAGTTATTCTTATTCTAATCTGGAACTTCAAAAAGTATAAAAGTCGGACCAAATTTAAGCCGTAATACTCTATATATTGTAAAAATACTTTTTGCACCTATATAATGTAAAAATACTTTTTTGCAGTAATAGGATTAACAATAATTACGCAACAGTTTCATTTGCTAATTTTTTTCATATTTTATGTTGTAATGTCATACGAAAGTTTATACTGAACAATTCATTGCCAAAGGCAAAGAGCGATAACTCATTTTTATCACTGGAGTCAAGTCATTTTATCATAAGCCGCTGGTGGTAATATTCACATGATGATCTGATTCAGTCAGACAAATTAAAAAAAATCTGATCATATTTAGATCAGTGATTGATTTTTTTAGGTAATTACAGTACGAGAATAAAATATTTCTGGTATGTGTATATGACAAACAGTTTTTTTTTCTGGAATACAAACCGATCATTATTTTCAATACCTTTTCATTATCATGTGAAAAAGTGAAATTTTAGTTCTAATGGAATAGATTTTTCTATTGCCATTGTTTTTTGTTAAACCTTGTTTTCGTTGTTTTTCATACATCGTGTTAGGTCCGATCAACCCGAGATACTTCAAAAGAAGGGATTTACTAGTACCGGTATGTCGTTTTTGCTTTGTTTCGTTATTTTCTTGCACATCGGGCGATTTTGTAAATAAATAATTTGATCTTGGTGCCAGTGAAAATTAATAATTTAATTCTACTTCTCATGAAAATAAATAATTTAATTTGATTTGAAGAATAAAATTTTTGTTGCATATGGAAATAAATCTTTGTAGAAAATAAATAATTCAAGTTGTTCGAAATTTTCATGAAAATAAATCATTTTTCCAGGCAAAATCGCTCAAGCCTCCCCCTGAAAATCAAATGTTCGTCCCCTTTATAAACATCTGTAAGGAGAAACTTAAGTATGCGACCTTAAAAGACTTCACTCAAAGTCTATAGATTTTATCTAAAAATATCACAAAAAAATTGGAATGGCAAGTCTGCCAAAGACATTTTTCACATTTTTTTCAGCAAAACTTCTCACACATGAAAATAACAAAAACCCTAACATAAGTACAACAGGACGATATAAATATCGTTCACTATCTTTGTCTTAAAATTATAAGTAATAAACACAGAATATCAAGTGATTGCAACAGCATAAGTTATTTACTATCTGGCCATTAAACAAATACAGGGTAATACTTATAAAGTCTACAAAATAATTAAACAAAAAATTACGGAGATAAAACCTGACATTTGAAATAATCCCAAAATAAGATATTTCGATGAAAAAAAATACATACGAGTATAGTGTACATATTAAGTGAAAAAAAAAATAGATCCATGAGTTTGTTTTTGAGATATAATCAGTATTAAATTTGGTGGAATATTGATCCTCTGTTGTTTATTCCTTGATTTAATACTGCATTATAAACATTGAATAAAACAGACTATAACAAAATACTGAAGTTACTTTGAATTTAGTTTCTGCATATGACAATTTCGACAACTTATGTCTCTTTAGTGCATATCACATCAAAACATTTAGAAGACAAATAAATTAAAAGATCTAAAAGCCAAAATAATTTTCCAAATTCATTATCATGATCCCTTTTTCAAAATTTAAAAAAATAAGGGTCCATGGACAGATTAAATTCCTTGTATTTAAATGGATAAAATCACAAGATTTATAGAAATTTTGTCGGAAATTCAAAACAACTGGTCCACCGTAATCTACTGTAATAATGTAACTTACTCTGGTTTCCATCCTTTCCAGTAAAATGGAAACGGATTGTAATTCTTTATATCTTTTCTGAAAGAGAGAGAAAACATAGTTATTCTATATAATTTTCCCACTGGCGAGTCCGGGCTAGATATTGGAGAAACCCTAAAACATATAAGGGGTCACTCAAGCACAACATCACATTGATCTGTTACATTCACACAGTATATATATATATATATATATATATAAACAATCCAATGGTGTTTTATTGGATGTAATGTTGCACGCAACAACTGAAATGGTATAAGAATTAAACAAATAACAAATAGAAAGAAAAGAACCGATAGCTTGGAAATTTTTATATACATGTACATATTTGAAAGACGCGGTTCAAAACTTAAAGCATGTTTAAAAAAATATGTCCTCTGAACAAAAGAAGAAGCACTTAATATGCGTTTCCTATAACATGCTGTAAAGATAAAGTTAGGCAGCATGGGGTATTTTTATGAGAAACATCATGACTTTAACAGTGCTGCTCAAAAATTGCTGAAAAAGTTTTAGTGTATGCATGCCCAAAAAATTAAGAGCAAGCAAGGTAGCGAAAACACAAATATTTTTTATTCCAATACGTGTGATATTTGAACAGTAAAAATTCTATTCTAAATAATATGACATTGAAGCAAAGAGTTCTCATGTAGAATTCACTAAGCACTGTCACTAAGTTTGTTATATCAATATATATAGTTCATTGTACAAATAAAATTTGTATAAAACGACAAGAAATAAATACTGTACTTACAAGATTTCCATGGTAAATATTCAGAACCATAGTAGGTATTGCTTTTAAAGTCACACCACTTTTTTTATCAATTGACACCCAAACCGATTGGGAAAATTTTATAGCCAAAATTCCAGTCGTGAATCACGTTAGGTGTATGATTTTAATATCCTAGGTTATTGTTAAAGTTACTATTTAATGGTATCCTTTACAGGTATTGTACTACAATAATGGGATATTTGTATTCTGAGAAGTTAAAAATGAAGAAATGATGATGAAAAGAAAATTACTGGCTATTTCCAAATCAGGTAAGTTGACCTATAGTACAAATAGGAAATGATTGGCATTACAGACCACCATATCCGTCTTGGCATACACTCAAAAGTACATGTATTTAGACGTCGAAGTAAAAAAACTTGAAGAAAAAAAATGATATAGAGTAAATAAGATCGATTTTTAATCTCAATACAATCATATGCACCTTTTTGTGTCTGAAAGTTTCAACTTAAAACTCGTACGTATAGTTCATCCATCTGTTTTAAATTCAGTTTTGTCAAAAGCGAATGTTAACGCAAAATAGCAGCTTTATTGTTGACCTCATGATACTTTTATTTCAACTACTTTGTATTCCTATTAAGCTAAAAGGTGTACATGGTTTGTTTTTTTTGTTGGTTGTGGATTCGGGGAAAAATCAGTACTGAGTCCAGAAAAATTTCCATGCAGTAAAGGCGAGTTCAATTGAATGTTTCACGGCAGAAACTTACATTGCTAATGAAAGAAATTGCCCATTGTCGAAGAAAAATCCTCTGAAGATATTGCCCATGATCGGAGAGAAATCATCTGAAGACATTGCCCGTGATCGAATAAAAATCCTTTGAAGATATTGTCCATAATGGAAGAAAAATCATCGTACAGCAATGATAGATCATACAACTAAAGACACTAAACGCAATGCCTACATCGTACAGCAATGATAGATCATACAACTAAAGATTCTTCAGTATTTTACAATGTACATTTTTACTATGAGATTAACTCGATAATTAACAACACAATTGCTGTACAATACTGAAGGAACAAACATACATGAACTACATAAATCACAGTCCAGAGACATGGTAAAAAGCGAGAAAAAACGAAAGCGCTTGTGCAAACCCTAATACAAACCGAGGTTGACATGAGGTGTTACGTAAAGATAAAATATATTTTATGGTTACTCACAGTACATCTACTTGTGCTTTTATGTTGTATCTTTTTGAAAATTAATCTCTGATTGTTTATGGTTGTTTTGAAACTGACATATAATTAGTTTTATAATAATAGGTTGACTGTAGTTGTTAAAATTTGTATTACACTTTGGAAAAAAATACCTCTCTTAATATATTAGAAAATAATAACTTGACTATTGTACCTTCGAATCAAACAACGGCAGCAGTGGCCAAAACGAGGACCTTCGCATTTTCTCTGAATTTTCTCTGGTGAGTAGAATACATAGTTTTGCTGTTACTGTAGACTTTTTGAGAATTAGTTAGTCTTTTACTTTGTCTTTACTTTTTACTTTTACTTCGTTGTTACTTTCGCCCCTTCAGAAATTCTATGGCCGTCACCGTGACATCATAGATAGGTATGAAATGTCGGTGTCACAAATGAAAACTGACATTTTCAGCTAGATTCAAGTCTTCTCGGTTTTGACATTACCGATTCTGACTTTACCCTGGATTGACCCACTGACAGTGTGACGGGTGTTGTATACAGAGCAGGATATACATACCCTTCCGGAGCACCTGATGTCATTCTTTTGGATAGTTCACATTGTTAGTGCTTTGGTTTTTATTGTTGTATTTGTAGTGTTTGTGTTTTGTGGTTGTGTGGTGTCTTTGGTCTTCCGTCTTCTGGTGTTCTTACTTTTGCATTGTCTCTGGACTTTCATTTATGTAATCTCGTTCTTTGTTCCTTCGGTATTCTACTGTCGTTGTTTAGTTTTGAGTGCCATTTGTTTGATGTCCTTATACGTTTTGTGGAGTTTTTTTTTTAGTGTATTTGGTATTCCATCCTTTGGTTTTTTTCTTTGCTGCCATGTCTCGGGACTTTTTTATGTAATCTTCTTCTGCTTTGTTCCTTTGGTATTCTACTATCGTTGTTTTGTCTGAGAAATTATTGCAGCCAATGTAGAAATAATTCGATGTATTATAACCAACAAAACTACAAACAACAACAAAACACCCTAACTGACCATTACCAAATGTTAATAAAATAATATACGTGTTGTATACATTTGTATATGTATTTTAGAATTTGACCCAAATCCCGTTAATAACAAAATTATGCATTGTATGTACAATCTACTGATACATAATATTGTGCATACAAACTTCACAACATTATATATATATATGGCACTTACAACTGGAATGTTGTCATCATCTTTCATGTTTATTATTTTTAGGATCAAATAGAACGCTAAAACACAAAAAAGTGTGACTTGAAAAACAGTTGTTTACAAAACATTTTCTTTGTAATAATTTTGAATACTATAAATAACTAAACCTATATATCTAGAGGATAACCGTATTAGTCAGGCTTATCTTCCTGGGGTCCTCAAATGATAGCATAAATCATGAAAAAATCATGTTATGTCTACAAACAGATTAACAAATATCAAACAGAATACAGAATACATAATTTTGTTGTCAAATTAAGGGTCCATAAGGGCATAAAAATAACAATAAAATGGAGCAAATATGTTTAACAACAATAACAGCTAGATTTGCAATTGAAAGCAATAGCTGATGTCAACCCTGGCAGCCAATTCGATGATTCCAATTTGTTCAGAGTGTCAAAATCTACATTGGAATCAATTTTCGGTGAAGTCAAAATTAAAACCAAGTTAAAAGTTTGGCGTATTTTGGCGACCATCTTGAGAATATCAGCCTTGTTTGAAAAAAATCCGTATCATCTTGTTCGTTTATTGTGCCTTCAAATCAATGTGGTTGAAATCGGACAAAGTTAAAATTATCTGACGTATTTTGGCAGCCATCTAAGAAACGGCGGTCATTTTGAAATTTTTTGTATCATTAATTCCTTCCTCTCATCTTACTGAACATTTATACAAAATATAATCAATTTATGCATAGCAGTTTCTGAGATATTTCATAAAGTTAAATTTTCTACGTATTTTGGCCGCTATTTTGGAAATGGTGGCCATATCGATTTTTTTGCACAAATTCCTTCCTTTCTTCTTATTGAAAATTCGTATAAGCTATAATCGATTTCTGCAGAGCAGTTCCTTGGATACTGAATTCTCTACATTTCAACGTAAAATGGCGGCCGTCTTGGAAATGGCACCTCCTCAACCACCTATAGTTGCTTTATGGTTATCAACCATTATCAACATCAGGTTCATTTGCATACTATTTACATAAATTTGCAAACGTTCGAAGGCGAGGGCTCCCCCATTTTTTTACTAAGCAGCTTATGGGTTGAGCAAGATCCATAAACAACAGTTTCACAAGAGCCTGTATCGCTCACCTATTCAAATTGATCTAGTATCAAATTTAAAGAGATCAAGTTGTGCTGAATATTTTTTCATTCAAAACTGAAATATATATGGTGTGTAGTTTGAGATCTAGAGGACTTGCTTTCCCTTAGGGGCCAAATTTAACTATGCGCTCTGGTGGCAACCATCCTTGATTAGGTGTGGAACTATTGTAATCATGTTGTTTAAGTGGAAAAAATGTACGAAATTGTTCCCCAGGATCCGCTAGGTGCAATCTTTGCCCACTTAGGGACAGTTATGTTAAAATTGCTTCAAAATGGTCCAGCGGTTTCCGAGGAGAAAATATGTGAATATGCTATTCCTACTGGGTCGAGTGTCAAGCAGTGTTCTCCTTTGGCGGCCAATAAGTGTGATACCTTATTTTTCATGGAACCATTTCGTGGACAAGTTTGGTTCCAATTTAAGTGTTTACAATGTGTTGATTTTTAAGCCATTGGACGCAATGTGCAAAGTGACAGCAAAAATCGACCTGGTTATAGCCATGCAGATGTGATAAAAGAAAACGTGATTAGGTTTACGCTACACTGATTCATATGTATAAGCCTAATTAAATGATATATTAATTATCGTCAATATTAACATAATTTGACCATTACGACATCTGTGAATGATGACGACAGAAAGCGTCTTTAATAGGACTGTTACGCACAGACAGATGACGTCAGGTAATTTTATTAATTAATTCGGGTCACGATAACTGTATTTGTTAGACTTACCCTTCATAGAATTGTGTATATTCTTCGTTTAAGACATCCATTTTGTATGTTATATATAGATAAAACATTGATCTTTAACATATAGATACAAATAGATATAAAATCATTATTACCGTGACCTTAGACATTAGGGAACTGTTAAAACAATTATTTTTCACACACCACTGTTGGCTTTGTAATAACTGACGTGCTGGTATTAAATGAAATGTTTTCGAGAATTTTTATGGAAATAATGAAAATAGAATAAAATAAGTAAAACAAGTGTGGATCGTATGGCAAGGCAATACAGAAGTCCCCTACCGGTGGAATAATTCAGTATACCAGCAAAAAAAGTTAAAGAAGAAAAGTTTTCCGAGCCCAAGGCCTATGACTTCGTCAAAAATCAATGGACCCAACCCATACTCAGACTTGATCTGTAACCCATAGTAGTTGATTAACAATGCAAATATCAGCTTAATATCTGAAATGGTCCGGAAAACCTATATTTTACCAAAATTTTCTAAGTCCAAGGCCCATAACTCCGTCCAAAATCAATGGACCGGAACCAAACTCAATCTTGATCTGTAACCCATAGTGGTAGACTCTTATAGCAAATTTAAGCTTCATATCTGGAATGGTTTAGAAAAAAAGTCTGGAAAACCTATATTTTACCAAAACTTTCTAAGTCCAAGGCCATTAAATCCGTCAAATATCAATGGAATGGAATCAAACTCGAACTTGATCTGTAACTCATTATGGTAGACTCACATAGTAAATATTAGCTTAATATCTGGAAGGGTTTAGAAAAAAAGTCCGGAAAACCTATATTTTACCAAAATTTTCTAAGTCAAAGGCCCATAACTC